>CAUZXP010000076.1:27931-46644 GCA_963584105.1 Alviniconcha strummeri
AAATTTCGGAGTTTGATCCATGTGCTGAGAGGAATAGTGTGGCTTTGAGTTGAGTTTTGAACTGGGATTTCTTTTTGTTGTTGTGTTTAAACAGTTTTATTAACGAAAGCATACCAGCACACAATACAATATTTTCTTGAGCGTCAAACAAATAAACTTATATGAGACGCTCTAAATAGCAAACGTATGATGTAGTGGGTAGGCTAACACTGTAACAATATATTTTCAGAGAGACGAGAGAGAGAGAGAGAGAGAGAGAGAGAGAGAGAGGAGAGAGAGAGAGAGAGAGAGAGAGAGAGAGAGAGAGAGAGAAGGAGGTGGGGAAGGAATGGGAGGTGAGAAGGTGCAGGGAAGGAGTGAGGACCCAGACAGAGAAGGGAAGGGGATGGGGAAGGAATCGGAGATGGGAAGGGGCAGGGAAGGAGTGTGGACCCAGACAAAGAAGGGAAGGGGGTGGGGAAGGAGTGTGGACCCAGACAGAGAAGGGAAGGAGTGTGGACCCAGACAGAGAAGGGAAGGAGTGAGGACCCAGACAGAGAAGGGGAAGGGAAGGAGTGAGGACCCAGACAGAGAAGGGGAAGGGAAGGAGTGAGGACCCAGGACAGAGAAGAGGCATAGCGTTTTGGTTACGGTTCTGTCGCGACTCGGTTTTTATTGCAGCATAGCGTACAGAGTATGGGAGTTTATTATCCATTATTACTATTATTATCATTGCTATTATTTACAGTCACAAACAGAACGATTATATGCATAAGGTGGGCAGTAATGAGAAGGATTTTAATGTTTCAACAACTGAGAGGGGCACATTCACAAGGACAGTGTCCACAAACCACAAGGACAGTGTCCACAGGCCACAAGGACAGTGTCCACAGGCCACAAGGACAGTGTCCACAAACCACAAGGACAGTGTCCACAGGCCACAAGGACAGTGTCCACAGACCACAAGGACAGTGTCCACAAACCACAAGGACAGTGTACACAGACCATAAGGACAGCGTCCACAAGGACAGTGTCCACAGACCACAAGGACAGTGTCCACAGACCACAAGGACAGTGTCCACAGACCACAAGGACAGTGTCCACAAACCACAAGGACAGTGTACACAGGCCACAAGGACAGTGTTCACAAACCACAAGGACAGTGTCCACAGACCACAAGGATAGTGTCCACAAACGACAAGGACAGTGTCCACAGACCACAAGGATAGTGTCCACAAACGACAAGGACAGTGTCCACAAACCACAAGGACAGTGTCCACAGACCATAAGGACAGCGTCCACAAGGACAGTGTCCACAGACCACAAGGACAGTGTCCACAGACCACAAGGACAGTGTCCACAGACCACAAGGACAGTGTTCACAGACCACAAGGACAGTGTCCACAGACCACAAGGACAGTGTCCACAGACCACAAGGACAGCGTCCACAAGGACAGTGTCCACAGACCACAAGGACAGTGTTCACAGACCACAAAGACAGTGTGCACAAACGACAACCTGTGAAGAGAAAGGAGACCTGAATGGCGGAATGGAACCCACGTCACCAGCCCACCAGCAAGCACTCTATCTCCGTGCATCTGTCCGCCGTTGGCTCCATTCTGCTTCGGCTCTCCTTTCTCTTCAAAAGTTGTGGTCTGTGGACACTGTCTTGTTACAGTCACTGTCTTGTGCCACCGTCGCTGGCAGCGCCCTCGGAAAGGTCTGGGTACTAACAAGACTGATGTAAACATGGTGCTTGACGTCCATAGGAACCATAGGGAGGGGGAAAGGGGGGGGGGGGGCAGGGGGTATGGGGGGGGGGGGGGGGTATTGAGGGAGACCTTTCGCTACACTGTCACCACCAGAATGACTCCTGCATTAAGATGGGCAGTGATGAGAGCCATCTTAATGTTTCATTAATTGTGAGGGACAAAGTCACAAGACAGTGTCCATAGACCACACCTTTTGAAGAGAAAGGAGAGCCGAAGCAGAATCGAGCAGAGGTCCTTCTGCTTACCAGCCAAACGCCTTACTGCCAGACCACACCGGCTCACAAAAGCTCAAAGCCGATAATTGTACAGGTCCGTGGTGAAAGCAGCATGGCCTTGAAGCGCTGATCGAAACACGAGGCAAATCCGCCCGGGTACAAAAACAAAAAACAACAACAAAAAACCCCGCTGTTATATGTGCTGGCCTAAGAAATGTGGACGGTTATAAAAAAAAAAAAAAAAAAACGCCTGATATAATTCGAGTTGTCTATTCCAAGTTTCATGTATTACTATTAAAGCACCAGCAAAAAACTGTCACTTAGTTAACAGTATTCAGAGACCAAAGGCATGACCGATATGACAGTGGCTGGAGAAAAGATGTCACAAACCAGCGCTTGAAATTGGCTATAAACATTCACTCTGCTGAACGTTCTGCCGCTGTGACCATCCTTGCTGAGAGGATGCTAACATGCAATTAAAAAAGAGAGAAGTTTTTAGCATTTCATTGTCCCTTGCGGGACATTGGGGTCGCTTGACCGAGTAAGGTACAGCAGCCGCAAGAGCAGCGCTACCCATTGCTATTGCAGGGTGTGTGCAGTATTTTCATGTGTCCACACAATGCTATGTCTGTCAGTGTTTGCAATTTGTAAAGTGCGCACACACGTTGATGCATGCTATTGCACACTGGGGCTGTACGGACACCGTAAGAGAGTCTGCACTGGAAGCTAAAAAATCCCTGCCACACCTGGGACTCGAACCCGCGTCAATATTGCGCCTGGCTTTTCAGTCGGACGCTCTACTAACTGAGCTAACAGAGATAGCATCTTGAACTGAACTGAACTGAAATGTGTAAAATTATTTTTGAGAACTGCAGACACTGCTGACAATTTTGGTATTTCAGTCAAGACTGCAGTCTATCGTCTTTGAAGTCAGCTTTGTGGCCCTTTGAAGATGCTAAGCGTTACGGCGGCCAGTTTGAGAAAACGGCCCTGAAAGAGTTTGTGTCATTTTGCAGATTTTCCTTCGCAAAGTGAGAATCACCTACATCGATCAACAGAGGCTCTTTCTGTCTCAAGGCCTGCGCGACAGCTGTCACTGAAGAATCCCCCCCCCCCCACCCCCACAAAGCCCCCAAACATCCCAACCGCCCCCCCCCCCACGCCCCCCAAAAGAAACCTCCTCAAAACAACAACAAAAACAACAAAAGCAAAAAACAAAACAAAAACAAAAGGGCCGAAACAACAACAACAACAACAAACAAACAAGCAAAAAACAACAACAGCAAGACAATCACAACAACAACACAAACACCAAAAAAAAAAAAAAGACAATAACAACAACAACACAAACACCAAAACAACAACAACAGCAAGACAACAACAACAACAACTCAAACACCAAAAAACAACAATAGCAAGACAAAAACAACAACAACACAAACACCAAAAAACAAACAAACAGCAAGACAATAACAACAACAACACAAACACCAAACAACAACAACAGCAAGACAATAACAACAACACAAACACACACACACACACACACACACACACACACACACACACACACACACACACACACACACACACACACACACACAAAAGCAAGACAATAACAACAACACAAACACCAAAAAAAAAAAAAAAAAAAAAAAAAGCAAAACAAAACAAAGAAACAAACAGAAAAAAAAGAAGAAAAAAAGAAAAAACTAAAACAAAAACAAACAAAAAACGACATCGACATCATCATCATCACCAACTAAATCAACAACAACCTATCGAATTATTCTCCGGTTCTCACGTGCATACCTCCCGCAGAGAAAGCATTTTAAGAGTGGAAGAGCGGCGTAATGAAAACCTCATGCACGCCACTGTGAAGGCCTACATAGTTTTCCCCTTATTAACCTCACGGCTCCCCCGCCGGTAACACACCTCCATCCCTTGCCAACAATTAAAACGCGTATACACAAAAACCGCGGAGCAGTCCTCTTGTATGACGTGCTGCGTTATCGTGTACACGGAATATATGTCCGTGCAAGACGGGCCTGCAGTGTGGAGAACGTAGCCAGCGGGCCAGGGCCCGGACTGTAGGATGAGACGCTTTGAGCTAATACGGAGTGAGAGGGGGGCCAAGGCCTAACGCATAAACCTGTTTCTAACAAGTCCCCATTAACCCTGTGATGGCCCTGTTGGATTATTACTGAGAGCTGCTGGGAACCAACGTATCTTTAGCCTACTGTGCGTATCGCGCAGTTGCCGATCAGTTTCGGGGGTGAGAAAGAATTAACGTTAAGGCTGTGGCTTGAACGTGATAAGTGCGTGCGTGCGTGCGTGCGTGTGTGTGTGTGTGTGTGTGTATGTGTGTGTTGTATGCATTGAATCTTGAAAGCATGTACAAGTAAAGAATGTGTAAGCGCTTAGGGCCTGTGCGGGCTAGGCGCTCTAAGTACCCATTATTATTATACTAAACCAAAATCTTCAAATTGGGAAGTGACGCGCGTCCTTAGATGTCGAGAGATATCAGCTGTAATAAGTTACTTGTGTCACAAACTGCAAACACTTGAGTGCTAAATGACACAGATCATTGTGCATTCCACGCAGCGCCACGTGGTGGTCAGTCAACAAACAAGGGGAGTGAATATAATTATGCACACACTCGAAAGACGTCAAATGAACTCAGCAACAAAGACCCAAATCGACTCCGTTACCCCTTGTAATGTCCAGCTAGCAAAATAATGTTAATCAGCATTATCTCCTTTATAGTTGTATTTTCACATGCGCCGGTACTAAACAACTTGATATACACAAAATATGCGCAGTGACACTAACTGGAAAACGCCCACCTAACCGTGATCCAGAGTGGCAACGGACAGAGCTGGTGCAAGACACCAAAGCCTTCATGGTGCAAGACACCAAAGCCTTGATGGTGCAAGACACCAAAGTCTTGATGGTGCAAGACACCAAAGCCTTGATGGTGCAAGACACCAAAGCCTTGATGGTGCAAGACACCAAAGTCTTGATGGTGCAAGACACCAAAGCCTTGATGGTGCAAGACACCAAAGCCTTGATGGTGCAAGACACCAAAGTCTTGATGGTGCAAGACACCAAAGCCTTGATGGTGCAAGACACCAAACCCCTCATCTCGCATGCGAGCAAATGCCAGGTACATAAACTCCATCAAAAACACTTCAGCAAATGGTGTTCAGATGGAAAGCTTGCGGGAACGTAGCCTATTTAACTGGCATTTCAAAGACAGTGGATGATGTTTCTCATCTCTTGCAGGGGATTGGTCATGATTACTCCCAGTTTCCGGTAGCGCTGCTGGGTCAGCTGAGGAAGGGAAAACCGAACAAGAGGCTTGGGGGGGGGGGGGGGGGGTATAAATGTGTGTTTAGTATCGCTGATCTTTTCAGAGTTCAGGAGCTGTGTGAAAGTCGAGGTGGCCGTCCTGGGCTTTCTGTCCTAATGAGCCTTACGGTTTCTGTAGACGTAAAGCAACATTGAACCGTGCTTAAGCACTGGTCACAATTTGTCCCTAATAATGATGTCATCCGACATCCGAGGACGTGACGCTCTACTTCACCACCACGCTGATCTTTTCAGGTGAGCCGCTTTGGCCTAGCAGCAAGGCGTTAGGCTGGTAAGCAGAGGGACCTCGGTTCGAATCCGCTTCGGCTCTCCTTTCTCTTCGAAAGTTGTGGTCTGTGGACACTGTCTTGTGACATTGTCCATCACAATTAACGAAGCATTAAAATATCTCATCGCTGCCATCTTAATGCAGGAGTCATTCTGGTGGTGACAGTGTAGCGATAGGTATATAATACCCCTCTTCCCCCACCTCCATAACCCCCCTCCCCCTTCTCCCCGTCCCTAATAAGCTTTACGGTTTCTGTGGACGTTAAGCACTACGTTTACTTACTTACTTGCTGATCTTTTCTACAGCGCTAGCTAGCACCTGTGGAACGGAGCTGGGTATCGGTCTCAAAGACGGCGAGGTACAGCGGTCTCTGGGGAGTGATAACTTTCTTGTTTTGATACCGAAAACATTCTGACGGGAAACCGCCTGCCGGCCGTGCTAGCTAACTTACATTCAAGATTTCTCTTCAGTGGAAAAGAGAGAAAGAAAGAAGCAATCCAAGATGTCTATTTTGAGGCAGACTTTTAGGGTTTTGGCACCGACACATCGCAACCACACCGCGGCTGTTGGGCCAGACAGGCCGACCCTCGACACCGTCCCCGGGGGAAAGACCGAGGGTAGAAAAACATGTAATCACTTCGCACCTCTCCCCCAGTCGCCTCCACCTTCAAACGAGTCGGCTTTTCGGGTTCGTCGCCAGGGGGCGGTATGTACACATCTTCCGGACACCAACGCCCTCTGGCGAGGCTTTTCGGCCTGAGAGAAAGTTGCCTACTGTTTTGACAGGTTGACCCTGCAGTCTGGTTGACTTGGTACATTTGTTTCGTTTGTTGTTATTGAACATTTCTGTCCCCCCCCCCTTCCCCCCCCCCCCCTCTCTCTCTCTCTCTCTCTCTCTCTCAGTTGTTTTCCTCCTTGCCCTTTTTCCCTCCTCCCTTTCTTATTTCGTTGGTTCATTCTTTCATTTGGCTAGCGGCTCCATTCACAGCACGGTCTTTGCTATTTCATTAAAGCAACTCTCCTTCTCAGGCTAAACTTCTCCTGTGCTTGGAGCAGGTTAAACGAACATGATCCGCAGTAAAGGTTTTGTGACTGAACGTGCAGTAAGTAAGTAAGTAAGGAAGTAAGGAAGTAAGTAAACATGGTGCTTAACGTCCGCAGAAACCATAAGGCTCATTAGGGACGGGGAGAAAGGGAAGGTGGTATGGAGGTGGAGGAAGAGGGAAGAATATATACCTATCGCTACACTGTCACCTCCAGACTGACTCCTGCATTATGATGGCAGCGATGAGATATTTTAATGCTTCATTAATTGTGAGGGACAAAGTCACAAGACAGTGTCCACAGACCACAACTTTTGAAGAAAAAGGAGAGCCGAAGCGGATTCGAACCGAGGTCCTTCTGCTTACCAATTTAACGCCTTACCGCTAGACCAAAGCAGTTCACTTGTGCACGTGTCGTTGATTTTATATCGATTTTATAAGGTGACTTTTACGGATCCTTTCTGTCTCTGTGGAGTGAACTTTTGATGACATACTGCAGCGTTTTACAGAGAGAGAGAGAGAGAGAGAGAGAGAGAGAGAGAGAGAGAGAGAGAGAGAGAGAGAGAGAGAGAGAGAGAGAAATAGGTCCACGAGAAAAGGTGTGGTCTATTGGTTTTACCCCAATCTGTTTTGAACTCATAATAATTAGTTAAAAAATAGAATTAAAAAAAAGAAGAAAAAAAAAGGTAAAATTAGCTGCCAGACGGAGAAAAATAAAAATGTAACTGCAGGCATATGGCTAAAATAACCAGAAATCATACCCAAAATCGCTTATTGCCAAGTCTGTGGAAGCTAGTTCCTTTAAGAATGATTAATTATTTCGCTATCCGTTCCAGCCCCGTGTTACCGCAGTAGCGCGTAAAAGATCCCGGTCACTCTGCCAAAAGTGCAGGTGGCAGGTTATTTGTCTTTTATACAAATACTTGTCGAGCACCTCATCTGACATGCACACTAAGTGCTTCATAATGGGAACTATATGGCGGTATTCTCTGATTTCGAGCAGATCCGCTGCACCCTAGTTGTATGCGACTCTAAATGAGTGACTGTAGCTTTTCACAGCGCGTTTCGAATATCCACCGAAGTGTACAACAGCTAAACACACTTGCGCTCTACGTATCTGGCTTCGAATAAATAAGCGACACTGTAAACTGGTGCGTACGCAGAGAGTGTGCCGTGGCGGCAGCAGTCACAGTCTCAGCATCGCTTTCCGCACGAAGGATGTCGTAAACCAGTGCACTTTTGGAGTTGGGGCAGCAGTTTCACGCGGCACCAACCATGTAACAACTAAACCGCGCTGTAGCCACTTTGGCGTGTATTCAAAGCGCACTGTGTAAAGTTAGTCGCTCATTCAGAGTCATGTACGACTAGAGCGCAGTGAGTCTGCTCAGAAGCAGAGAAGAGCGCTATAGTTGCAACTGTGAAGCACTTAGGGCTCATTTCGAGATGAGGAAATAAATTGTAAGGCCAGCATTCCGCGAGTCGACTGTCTCAGATGTCGACACGCTACATTAACTAAGTAATTGAATGTCATGTAAAATATGACTAGAAATTTGTCTTGATGACCTGTCCGAAAGCTATTTTATATCCTGTTCCTTGTACTGATCCGCAAGTGGACCAAGCCCATTTCTCCTCCCATCCTCTCTCTCTCTCCCCCAGCTGTTTTATATCCAAGACAAGACTGTTTTACAGACTGTCCCTAATATGCTTTTTAGCATCTGAGGACATTAAGCAACATGTAAGCAAGCAAGCAAGCAAGCAAGCAAGTAAGTAAGTAAGTAAGTAAGTGAGTAAGTGAGTAAGTGAGTAAGTGAGTAAGTAAGTAAGTAAGTAAGTAAGTAAGTAAGTAAGAAGGAGCATGCAGAGCCCAGGAGAGATGAAGAGCAGGGAGGTGGCACTGGGCTCTCACAGCTCGATGAACTGTTGGGGATGAACTGTTGGGGATGAACTGTTGGGGATGAACTGTTGGGGATGAACTGTTGGGGATGAACTGTTGGGGATGCTCATTTGTTCCTCAACAGTCGCTGTTCGGAGACTGTCTTTTGTGACTTTATTCCTGAAACAGCAAGTTGCTTGGCACTGGCGGGGTCCCCGCCTCCTTAAGGTTCTTGTTGTGGCGGTGGCTGACGGTCTCTTCGGTCTTGACGGGTCGGAGCGCAGGGACGAGCTATTCATAGGTACCCGACCCCTCCAGCCTTCCCACCCCGACCGTCCCCCGACCCCGTTCCCCGTCCCCAGTAAACCACATGTGGCTTGTGGACGTAAAAGAACATGAAGAAACACAGCGGGCCACATACCTATCGATAGGAGCGGAGGGACAAAAGTCTGAAAAAACAAACAATCAAAAACAAAACAAACCAGACCAACCAAAACAAGAACAACAAACACCCAGCAGAAACTGGTTCTCCTTCGATATTTGGTCGTGTTTGTGAGAAATCGATGTTTGAAAGACGCGAAAAGACGACCTTGAACACGTTCATTTTGCAGCCACCAGTCTGTGACAGGGACATCACGACCAAGGCCGGACTCAGTGTGTGGCCAAAAAGCACTAAATACGTCACGGTCAGCCAACACTTTTCTGCTCGTCACTGACAAAGAGTGAGCCATCATAGCCACAGTCGCCTTCACGAGCTCAACAGAGTTTGAAGCAAAAACAAGAAGAAAAGGTACTTGTACGTTATAAACATTAACAACCAACCAAAAGTTACTTGTACGTTATAAACATTAACAACCAACCAAAAGGTACTTGTACATCATAAACATTAACAACCAACCAAAAGGTACTTGTACATCATAAACATTAACAACCAACCAAAAGGTACTTGTACATCATAAACATTAACAACCAACCAAAAGGTACTTGTACATCATAAACATTAACAACCAACCAAAAGGTACTTGTACATCATAAACATTAACAAACAGCCAAAAGGTACTTGTACATCATAAACATTAACAAACAGCCAAAAGGTACTTGTACATCATAAACATTAACAACCAACCAAAAGGTACTTGTACATCATAAACATTAACAACCAACCAAAAGGTACTTGTACATCATAAACATTAACAACCAACCAAAAGGTACTTGTACATCATAAACATTAACAACCAACCAAAAGGTACTTGTACATCATAAACATTAACAACCAACCAAAAGGTACTTGTACATCATAAACATTAACAAACAGCCAAAAGGTACTTGTACATCATAAACATTAACAACCAACCAAAAGGTACTTGTACATCATAAACATTAACAACCAACCAAAAGGTACTTGTACGTTATAAACATTAACAACCAACCAAAAGGTACTTGTACATCATAAACATTAACAACCAACCAAAAGGTACTTGTACGTTATAAACATTAACAACCAACCAAAAGGTACTTGTACATCATAAACATTAACAAACAAACAAACTAAAACTTGCAGATAAACAGATTTTGAATATTTTCGACCCCCCCCCCACTTTTTTTTTTTTAATGCCAATTTACGTCACCTCTTCGGTTCCGCTTTGAACAGATTGTCTCGACAGAAGCTCATTAGGCCGTGGCTGTGGACGGCTGTGGACCACATAGGGTGAGGGGCGAGGGAACACGGCTATGTGTGTGGCGCGCTGTTGTCGATCAACTCCATTAGGATCAATTGGGTTTGCACCGGCAGCGCCTTTCACGCGGGTTAATAAGAGCAGACACTTAGCCTCTTTCACTCACAACGCTGGCTGTAAGGTTTAGCTTTAATATATCTATATATTTTACAGTCTACTTTTTTTATGGTTGTAGCGTAATCATCAGCATCATCATGATTACCGTACCTCTGTTTCCTTTTTCTTTATGTCTGTCTATCCGCATCTGTTTCGGTCTCCGTGTGTCTTTCTACCTCTGTCTCAGTCTCTGTGTTTATCTGCCTCTCTCTGATTTTCTGTGTGCGCATCTGCCTCACTCTCAGTCTCTGTGTGTCTGTCTGCATCTGTCTCAGTCTCTGTGTGTCTGATTTTCTGTGTGCGCATGTGCCTCACTCGCAGTCTCTGTGTGTCTGTCTGCATCTGTCTCAGTCTCTGTGTCTCTGATTTTCTATGTGTGCATCTGCCTCACTCTCAGTCTCTGTGTGTCTGTCTGCATCTGTCTCAGTCTCTGTGTCTCTGATTTTCTGTGTGTGCGTCTGCCTCTCTCTCACTAGTCTCTGTGTGTCCCTCTGGTTCTGTCTCAGTCTCTCTGCATCTGTTTACCTGTGTCTCAGTCTCTGTTTCTGTCTACCTCAATCTCAGTCTCCCTGTGTCTGTCTGCCTCGGTCCCACAATCTGTGTCTGTCTGCCTCGGTCCCACAATCTGTCTGTGTCTGTCTGCCTCGGTCCCACAATCTGTCTGTGTCTGTCTGCCTCCGTCCCACAATCTGTCTGTGTCTGTCTGCCTCCGTCCCACAATCTGTCTGTGTCTGTCTGCCTCTGTCTCATTTAATCTGTCTACCTTTCTCTTTCGGTCTCTGTGTGGCTTTCTTCATTTCTCTCAGTCCGTCTGTGACTGCGTGTCTGCCTCTGTTTGGTTTAAACAAAGTTTATTTACATTCATGAAAATATGGACAATCAAAATCATTGTATGAGCATTAAACAAGCTAGGCTTATAGTAAATGCTCACAAACTAATTAATTCATTTTGCAACAACGGGTATGTATGATTATATTAAACAACATGAAAACAACAACAAAAATCGATCAAAAATCGAGAGAGAGAGAGAGAGAGAGAGAGAGAGAGAGAGAGAGAGAGAGAGGAGAGAGAGAGAGAGAGAGAGAGAGAGAGAGAGAGAGAGAGAGAGACAGACAGACAGACAGACAGACAGACAGACAGACAGACAGACAGAGAGAGAGAGAGAGAGAGAGAGAGAGAGAGAGAGAGAGAGAGAGAGAGAGAGAGAGAGAGAGAGAGATTCTTTGATTAACTGATTGAACTTTAATTGAGAGAGAGAGAGAGAGAGAGAGAGAGAGAGAGAGAGAGAGAGAGAGAGAGAGAGAGAGAGAAGAGAGAGAGAGAGAGAGAGAGAGAGAGAGAGAGAGAGAGAATGCTCTTATGCGCTGCCAGTAACTATTTAACTGAGTTCGTCATTCCATGGCAAGACGGCCGGACTGGGTAATGAAGTCTGGGACAGCTTTAAATATTAATGAGTTCATATTGTTTTATATGTTTGGATCCCCTTGCAGGAGGGTAGTAATGTTTAGTAAATTTGCAGGGAGTCTGAATATGGTGTTTTGACGTACGTGTGTAAAACGTGGGCAGTGTAGAACTGTAGTGTTTAGATGTTTCTTTTCTTTCTCCACAATCACAAGAGCTATTTGTTGTTAAGTGTATGTTTAATATGTCGTAATTTAGGTCGCTTATTCCAAGACGGAGTTTGCAGTGTGTTATCTGTGCTTTTCGACTACCGTTGTAAAAGAAAGGCGGGGGATTTGTGTCATTTTTGGAGAGGAAGTGTTTAACTTGACTAACTGATTTTGTTTCGCTGTATGCTTTCTGGTAAATTATTCCACAGTGTAGTTGTCGATGGGAAAAATGATTGCCTGTAAGTCTCAGTCTTATGTTTTGGTACCTGTCGTTGGAGTGGTCGTCGTCGATGGTATGGGTTGGTTGAGGAAACAAGTGGGGGTAAATGTTCTTTCAAGTAAGTCGGGGTATTTTCTTGAAAAATCGTGTGGTGCATAATAATAAAAAATTATTTCTCGTAAAGTCGTAAACCCTAATTCAGTGTATAGTTTCTGGTGACTTGTTCCGCGAACAGCATCTATAATGGTTCTTATTGCATCGAGGTGTAGACTTTCCAGTTCTTCTGCTAATTTCAGACTACAATTATCCCAAATGACGTCGGCGTAATCTAAAGAGCTTTTCTGCTAAGACGATATTTAAACGATCTTAGGCAACCGGCTTGACATCTACATTTTGCAATTAACATTTTAATATGACTCTCCCATTTACAGTTGTTTTGAAAAATGATTCCTAAATGTTCATGGCTATGAGTGTCTTCTAAAATAGTCCTTCCAAAATTCAATGATTGAAATTGGTGGTTTTTGTTCCTGGTTATGTGTCATCAGTTTTTGTCTTCCTTTCGTTAAACTCAATTTTCCATTTATTTGCCCATTGCATTATTTTTTCAAGATTATTGTTTAGAATTTCACCTCGGATGTGTGGGTTTTCTAAGCACAAATACATACTAGTGTCATCTGCGAAAAGCTTAATAACTGATTCGATGTCTTCAACAATGTCATTGATGTAGATAACGAAAAGAAGAGGTCCTAGGACTGAGCCCTGTGGGACACCTGCAGGTACAGTTCTGCCTCTGTTTCACGCTGGATGTCTGCTTCTGTCTCATTCTTTCTGTAGGCCTGTCTGTGTACCTCTGTCTCATTCTCTCTGTAGGCCTGTCTGTGTACCTCTGTCTCATTCTCTCTGTAGGCCTGTCTGTCTGCTTCTGTCCCATTCTCTCTGTAGGCTTGTCTGTCTAACCTCTGTCTCAGTCTCTCTGTAGGCATATCTGTCTACCTCTGTCTCATTCTCTCTGTAGGCCTGTATGTCTGCTTCTGTCTCATTCTCTCTGTAGGCCTGTCTGTCTACCTCTGTCTCAGTCTCTCTGTAGGCCTGTCTGTCTGCTTCTGTCTCATTCTCTCTGTAGGCCTGTCTGTCTACCTCTGTCTCATTCTCTCTGTAGGCCTGTCTGTCTGCTTCTGTCTCATTCTCTCTGTAGGCTTGTCTGTCTACCTCAGTCTCAAGTCTCTCTGTAGGCATGTCTGTCTACCTCTGTCTCATTCTTCTGTGTGGCTTCCTTCAGCTATCTCAGGTTGTATGTGACTGCGTGTCCTCTGTCTATGTGTGTCTGTCCGTGGTTCTCTCCACTCTCTCTCTCTCCTCTCTCTCTCTCTCTCTCTCACTCTCTCTCTCTCTCTCTCTCTCTCTCTCTCTCTCTCTCTCTCTCTCGGTCTCTCGTGTGTGTGTGTGTGTGTGTGTGTGTGTGTGTGTGTGTGTGTGTGTGTGTGTGTGTGTGTGTGTGTCGTGTGTGTGTGTGTGTGTGTGTTTGTGTGTGTGTGTGTGTGTGTGTGTGTGTGTGTGTGTGTGTGTGTGTGTGTGTGTGTGTGTGTGTGTGTGTGTGTGTGTGTGTGTGTAACTATGAGGATGAGCCTTAGAGCAGTTGTCAAAAGAGTCGATCAGTGGAAAACGTTGGTTGTTGAGGATATTTTGCTATTTCTCATCACAACAGGTGCACCGATGATGCGGGGTTGGGTGACGAACTACTCACTCCGTGCTTACGTCATCTTCACCCTGCTATGTCTGCATCCCGCCTTGTGTCGTCATTAAAGAAAGAAAACCGGTGTATGCGTCACTACTTCGTGGAAACGATACGTCACCCCAACAAAGTCTGTGAAAGCAAGGTAAGCCATATGGCTGTCGAATAATGACAACTGATTAATTACACATTACTTTTGATCTTTTGTTTCTCTATAATTACCATACTGACTTTGACACACGTTTGCACGCGGACACACTCACCCGGAAATATTTACGAGCGTGCGATTTCTCTGTCTTTGTCTCTCTGTCTCCGTGTCTCGCTCTCTCGCTCTCTCTCACCCACGCACACGTACACACACACACACACACACACACACACACACACACACACACACACACACACACACCACACACACACACACATACGGACAAACACACACACACACACACACACACACACACACGCACACACGCACACACCCCCCACACACACGCACGCACGCACGTACAGACACGCACCACCACGCACGCACACACACACACACGCACGCACGCACGCACGCACGCACACACACACATAGTCACAATCACACATACACACAATCACACACACATTCCCACACACACATTCCACCACCACCATTCTACCCTCCCTGCTCGCGTGCACACATACCCCCCCCCCCCCCCCATACACCCACATCCACACCCACACAGTCGCCACCCCTCTAACGGAAGCTTACAAGAACTGTCACACAGTGATCCAGTAAAACTCCAGTGAAACCTTTTTTTCCTGTAATCCCGAAGAAAGGATGCGCCAAGAGTCAGGTGAACGAAAGAAGGCCACAGCATACACCACAGCTCCGCAAGACCCAGCACTGCGCATCGTCATAAACTCGCCCCTTGCTTTCAATTACTGGGTTTCAACACACTGTACGGCTCACTGGTTAAGGCCCCCACAGGGAACTGAAAGAAGGCAAAGCTGTAGACGACGATTCAGTGAGAGACATGCATGGCGACTGACACTATTGTGCAGCTGAGGGTTTCAGATCCTGGAACGCTCTTTCTATTGTAGTTATTGCTCCAACACAAAAATAATTGTGTGTCCGTGTTTTTGTGTGTGTGTGTGTGTGTGTGTGTGTGTGTGTGCGCGCGCGCACGCGCGTGCGCGTGCGTATGTGCGTGTGTGGCGTGCGCGCCGCGCGCGCGCGCGCGGTGTCTGTGTGTGTGTGTGTTTGCTGTACCCATTTATAGTGTTTTTTAGGGTTTTTTAATTTTTAAAAATGATTTCCTTTCCCTGGTTTCCTGCTGTAGTTTTTTGTTTTATTTGTTTGCATTGGAAGTACCTGTGTTTTAGTTTGTTGTTGTTTGTTTTTGCTGTGTATGCAGTTACGCCTAGTTGAGCCAGCCGTTTATTGTTGATCTGTTGTGTATGCAGTTACGCCTAGTTGAGCCAGCCGTTTATTGTTGATTTGTTGTGTATGCAGTTACGCCTAGTTGAGCCAGCCGTTTATTGTTGATTTGTTGTGTATGCAGTTACGCCTAGTTGAGCCAGCCGTTTATTGTTGATTTGTTGTGTATGCAGTTACGCCTAGTTGAGCCAGCCGTTTATTGTTGATTTGTTGTGTATGCAGTTACGCCTAGTTGAGCCAGCCGTTTATTGTTGATTTGTTGTGTATGCAGTTACGCCTAGTTGAGCCAGCCGTTTATTGTTGATTTGTTGTGTATGCAATTACGCCTAGTTGAGCCAGCCGTTTATTGTTGATTTGTTTTTATTGCCGGTGACCATTGTCAAATTTATCAAATATTCTCAAATTGATGTTTCATGTACCTCCACTGGGTTTCTGAATTAAATTATTAACTTGACTGGACTTGATAACATAAGGGAAACATTTCGACTTTTGCTGACACTTAGTCAGTTTGTTTCGCTCACTCGGAAGAATGTTGCGAGTCACAGTAGATGCGGGGCAGAACAGTGAGAGTGCGGTCGATTATTGACTCTTCAGATCACGGTGTTATATGCACTTTGAAACTCCAGTGCCTGGTCGAGGGTTAAGAAACAAAACCCGGAGGTGAATTAAACCAAGAAACAGCTCGTCACTCATGTGGAATCACGTGCAAGTGCAATGCGTCTGCTCGAGAGCCGAGAATAGCGCTACATAGAAGCGATCAACAACATCAACATCATCAACAACAACAACAACACCAACAACAACAACAGCAGCAGCAGCAGCAGCAGCAACAACAACAACACGTACCAGCCCCCTGCTTGTGCCCGGGACCTAATCACCTCCAATACCGCACCCCCTGTAGCGAAGGTGTCCGAGGAACTGAAGCAACAACCGGCTGCGCAAGGTCGCTCGTTCAATTGTGGAGATGAGGCACTGGACGATAAAGACTGACAGACAGGGAAGGGGGGGACCACTTAGAGGTGAAATAAAGTCACTGGCGGAGCTAACAGTTACGCCTGCTTCCGTGTCGTTACTCCCTACAAAGACGTCAGCGTTGGGCCAAAGTTTACACCCACCCGCACCTTAACGACCCCAGCTTCCTGGCACCTGTTCAAGTCGGTGCATCGTCTTGCCATCTCGCCGTGTCCTACCGACCACGTCCGACGTTTCGAAGCACAAATTCGCTTGTACATCACCATCGTCGTCGTCGTCGTCGCCGTCATTATCATCATCTTCATCGTCATCACCACCATCAGCTTCATCATCATGTTGTGATCCGTCGTGTCCCCGGCCACATCCAAGGTTTGAAACGCAGAGTTGCCTCTACATCATCATCATCATCATCATCATCATCATCATCACCACCGCCATTACCACCACCACCACCATTACATCACCATCGTTACCATCACCACCATCACCCCCTCCACGACCATTATCACCACCACCGCCACCATCACCACCATCACCCCCCACAACTACCACCTCCATCACCACCACCACCGCCACCGCCACCGTCATCATGGTTATCATGTGGTGTGTGTGTGTGTGTGTGTGTGTGTGTGTGTGTGTGAGAGAGAGAGAGAGAGAGAGAGAGAGAGGAGAGAGAGAGAGAGAGAGAGAGAGAGAGAGAGAGAGAGAGAGAGAGAGAGAGAGAACGAACGAACGAACGAACGATTTTTTTATTAACGAGGGTAAAGGAATAAGTACAATATACTTTTTTTCATCCAGCCCTCGGGCAAAAACAAAAACAACAACAAAACAATCAAAAACAAAATAATTATAAACTCAAAAACTCATATTAACTATTGAGAGAGAGAGAGAGAGAGAGAGAGAGAGAGAGAGAGAGAGAGAGAGAGAGAGAGAGAGAGAGAGAGAGAGAGAGAGAGAGAGACAGAGACAGAGAGACAGAGAGAGAGAGACAGAGAGAGAGAGAGACAGACAGACAGACAGACAGACAGACAGACAGACAGACAGACAGTAAAATGAAGAGCATGCATGTATGCATAATATACATTTCTGACACATAATTATTCACAAATATTGAAAATATAAATGTTCAAATCATGTTCAAAATCAAAGAAATAGTGCACATATCCTTAATGAATGTTTGTTGTGATTTTTTCCATTAAGTACTGTTTAAATATTGTTGTTTTTAATGCTTTGTGATCTGACAAAGTTTAATCGATAATGGTAAATTGTTCCATAGGTTTCCCCCGGAATACATCAAGCTGCATTTAAATTAATCTAATCTAGGACGGGGTACTACAAGTTTGTGTGAATGTCTGTTCTGATTTGAGTGAAAGTTTAATATAAGATTTGATGGTGCATAACCAAATACTATTTTATGCATAATAATGCCTTTATTAAATTCTAATTTTAATTTGAGCGGAAGAACATCTAAAAGTTTATAGTCGTGAGCTATCAAAGATATGGATTTTAGAAGGGTTAATTTAAGGGCTCGCTTGTGAATACTAACAAGAGGTTAGTGTTTGCGCTAGCAGAGTCCCAGAGTGTTGAAACATAGTCAATGATTAGTTGGATATGTGCATGAAAAAATAGTTTTCGAGCATGAGCATTTAGAAAATGTTTAATTTTTGCAAGTTGATATAGCTTTTGAGAACACGTTTTGGTTAGTTCATTTACATGATTTGTCCAAGACAAATTAGTATCAATAGTTTACTCCTAAAACCTTATGCGTTGCTACTTCGACAATTTTCTCATTTCCAGTATAAAGTGGCATGCCAGAAGATATGTTCTGGCGTTTTTGTCTTGTTGTTATGGTCATGTATTTGGTTTTGTACGAATTTAGCGACATATGATTTAGTTCAGTCCATTGAAGAAGGTTATTTATACTTTCCTGTAAGCTAAGCAAAAGATTATTTAGGTTTGAGTGACTAGAATGGATAGTGGTGTCATCAGCAATAGTTCACATAAAGCTTTTATGAATAAGGGCAAGTCGTTTATGTAGAGAGAAAAGAGAAGCGGGCCTAACACTGAACCTTGTGGAATACAGTATTTTACGGAAAGAAAATCGGATTTAATTGTGTTTATACAAACAAACTGTTCTCGATTTGACAGAAATGAAGAAATTAAGTGCAGGGTGTCATTTGATAATCCATAAAGAGTTAATTTCCTCAAAAGTAGATCATGATCAATGATATCAAATGCCTTTGCAAAATCCACAAAAAGTACTCCTGTAAATTCATTCTTGTTTATGTTCTTATAAAAAGTATCTACTAATGTTGTAAGTGCGGTATGGCATGAGTGGTGTTCCCTAAATCCAGATTGGTTGGGGTGTATAAGTTCATTTGTTTTAAGATAGGATAAAAGGTGTTTGTTAATAT
>CAUZXP010000076.1:46844-51844 GCA_963584105.1 Alviniconcha strummeri
AACAACAACAGCAACAGACAAACAAACAAAACAAAACAAAAAACATTATATCTAGATCATATCGGCGCACAGTCTGTGCAACCCTTGTAATTCATATTCCGCTATTCCACTTCTATGGCTGCAGTGCAGGGGAGGGAACCCAGAGTGTTTGAAGCCCAAACAAAGAACGGCGATCCTTTTGCCCAGCCAAAATGGCGGCATAAGGCATTATACAAACTGACACCTCAAGTACGAGGTAGATCTGGAAAGCGCCATTTGTGTCTGTGTCCTATAGCCACATGATATCAAACTACTGGACTACTTACATTACGTGATAGATTAGTCTTTGAGCAAATTTAGCCACACGGGTCGATCAGAAAAATACAGACAAAATGGCGCTTTGCGCTTGGCATGCAAGCGGGGAGGGTGGGGGTGGGGGGTGAAGCGAGAGTGAGGGTGGATGGGGAGCGATATCAGAGTGGATCTGAAAGGGAATCAGAATAGATCGGGTGGGGAATCAAAGTGGATGGAGATGAGAGGTCAAAGTGGATGGAGATCGAGAGAGATCGAGGGTTATCAGAAAAGATCGGAGTGAATGGGTAGTATATATTTTATATTCAGAGTGGGTGGGTGGGTGGGGAGAGACGTCACGGAGGCTATCTGCATGCACTATTGGAATACGTTCTCTTGAGAGACGACATGCTTGGGGACTCACTGCTGGTTCTGTTCCTCTTTCAACAGCAAGTCCGCCTGGCCATTTTGGAGGAGCATGCAGAGGAACCAGAGTCAGAGGTAGTCCGCAGTTAGACGACAATACGAGTTCATAATCATTAGCATGATAAAACAAACAAAACAACACAACAACAACAACAACAACAACAAAACAACAACAACAAAGAATGACTGCTAACGTTCTAAACTGACAAAAAGATAAAAGGTTTTAAAGAAACGCTGTTTATTAGGATAAAAGACATCCTGCAAATTTTTCGGAGTATTCCCCTTTATCAAGTTACAAGACAACTCTTAAACAACAGTTAAACGGGGAAAAACGATCAAAAATAAGAAGAAAACAACAACAACATCAACAACAACACACGTTTAACTGTTGTATAAGTATCGTTTTGTAGCTTGATAAAGGGGATTACCCCGAAAATGTGCAGGTTGACTAGTGTGCTAATAAATAGCGTTCTTTAGAATGGATTATGTGTTTGGATCTTATTAGCATGATAGCCAGAATGATGACAATAATAAATGTACTGGATGAGGTGGCGTAAATGATACGGCGACGACGATAATGATGATGTTAGAACCTGCCTATCTGCTGACGATCGCGCCAATGGCAAAGATAATGATGTTCGAAACTGTATATCTGATAACAAGCAGAACATGATGCCGACGACGACGACGACGACGACGATGATGATCATATTAGAAACTCATATCTGATGACGAGCGTACCGATGGTTATGATGCTGACAACGACCACAATGACGACGACGACGACGACGATGATGATGTTAGAAACTGAATAACGTCTGATGATGAGCACGCTAATAGTTAGGGTATGACAACGACGACGACGACGACGATGATGATGTCAGAAACTGTATAACACGTACTGATCAGCACACTAGTGTTTATGACGACGACGGCGGCAGCGATGATAATGATCACGTGAGAATAGCATCCGAAAATGAACTTGCAACTGATTATGATGGTTAAGGTGATGACAACCTTGACGATGATGATGACGTTACAGACTGCGTAATATCTGATAATAAGCACGCTAGTGATTATGATGCGTACAGAATAACAGTAACGGTCAGTAATAATTAACACCACGTGGCAGCCGTCATCTCAACATTCATCACTCATGGATCCGTTTTAACACAATCCGCAGGATCTCAATGCAGTGCCCATCTGATTTCATGTTGCTTAACGTCCACGGAGGCGAGATGGCCTATTAGGGACGGGGACAGAGTGGGAAGGGGACTGATGATGATGATGATGATGATGAGTTGTTTGCTTAATGTCCTCAGATGTCATTTGACATATTAGGGACAAGTTGTGACCAATGCCGAAGCACGGTTCAATAAAATCCACATACGTAAGGTGTATGCGTGTTTAGCTGTAACCTGCCACCTGCACTTTTGGCAGAATGACCGGGATTTTTTTACGTGCTACTGTGGTAACACGGGGGTGGAACGGATACCGAAATAAGAGTCAGCACAGAAAGTCGACCCTGGAGAATAAAATTCTCCCGCCGTTCCAGCAGGGATTCGAACCCGCGACCTTTCAATCACGAGTCCGGTGCTCTAACCACTGAGCTATCCCCGCCCCTAGGAAGGGGACTGATGATGATGATGAATTGATGCTTAATGTCCTCAGATGTCATGAGACATATTAGGGACAAGTTGTGACCAATGCCGAAGCACGGTGCAATAAATCTTTACGTCCACGGAAACCAGAAGGCTCGTTAGGACGGACAGCACAGGACGTCCACCTCGACTCTCACACAGCTCCTGAACTATGAAGGGGACTGTCTTGTTGATCACTTTATATAGCACTATTCTCCGCTCTCCAGCAGACTCACTGCGCCCGCATGTGGTTCCACATGAGTGATTAGCTTTCTATAGCGCGTTTTTGAATATCCGCCAAAGTGATGAACTTGCCGCGCTGACAATGGCTGGTGCACATGAAACTGCTGCCGTCTCACTTTGACTGAATTATTGAAGTCGACCGCAGCAGATCCGTTAAAGCAGTACGCACGTTGAATTAACCCTTTCCTGCCCTTATGACATCATATGACGTCAATTGCGAAATGTATGCAGTCTGCTAGAAACAAACGGCATAGGGCATCCTGCCCGTGTTCATTCAGACGTGTTCACGAGCAGGGTTCTGGAAATATATGTTTCTGTTTGGCTTTTTAGCATGTCTGCCAGAAATATAGGGAGCACAATCACATGCTTTGGTAGGGAAAGCGTCAAAATAAACCACGAAGCTCGGATCGTTAGAACGACAAATGACGATGAGTACACTGGTAGTAACTGATGGCGACGACGAAGAAAACTAGTAAGTAAATACGGTGCTTAACGTCCAGAGAAACTACAAGGCTTATTAGGAACGGGGAGAAGGGGAGGAAGAGGGTATGGAGGTGTGGGAAGAGGGAGACTATGTACCTATCGCTACACTGTCACCACTAGAATGACTCCAGCATTAAGATGGACAGCGATGAGAGCTATTTTAACGTATCGTTAATTGTGAGGACGAAGTCACAAGACAGTGTCCACAGACCACAACTTTTGAGAAAAAGGAGAGCCGAAGCGGATTCGAACCGAGGTCCTTCTGCTTACCAGACTAACGCCTTACCGCTAGGCCAAACCGGCTCACGACGACAAAGACTGTGACATTGTTTATGCTACGACGTCTGTAATGATGCAAGGCTGACGGCGCCGTTGTGGAGGACGCCATTAACCCATTTAACGACGTTTTGATGACTGGTTTCAGGAATCAACGCCGGAGGTTTCGTTGGAGGGTCACATCAACCGTCGTAGGCAGGCCATCATGGAGGAACTGGCTTCTATCAATGACGTCTGACCAGGGTGTGTATGCGTGCGTGCGTGCGTGCGTGCGTGCGTGCGTGCGTGCGTGTGTGTGTGTGTGTGTGTGTGTGTGTGTGTGTGTGTGTGTGTGTGGCTGTGTGTGTGGCTGTGTGTGTGTGTGTGTGTGTGTGGCTGTGTGTGTGTGTGGCTGTGTGTGTGTGTTGTGTGTGAGAGAGAGAGAGAGAGAGAGAGAGAGAGAGAGAGAGAGAGAGAGAGAGAGAGAGAGAGAGAGAGAGAGAGAGAGAGAGAGAGAGAGAGAGAGAGAGAGAGAGAGAGAGAGAGAGAGAGAGAGAGAGAGACAGTGCGTATGCCTGCGCGTGCCTGCGTGTATGTTCATATTTGGAGGGGTGCCGATGCGTGATGACAAATTTGTGTATGCTAATATTGTGTGTTTTCATTTCGTTCTTATATAAGTTCAATATGAATTGTACTCGCCTAGGACTCAGTTGAGAAAGGGCGTTCTAAGACCCACTATTCTTCTTCTTCGTCTTCTTAACCCTATATTAGCTGATGATTTCCACTTCTTTGCTTGAATGAGTAATAAATACTGATTGACTGGCTGCATGTTTATTTCACTGGCTGTTTGATTTCTATCCTGTATGAGGAGAAAAAAAAATCAATACGCAGTTTGGTCACTTTCTTTGCTCCTACTTTATCACAGTTTATTCGTCTTCTGCAGATCGCCCTGATATAACCGCACCGGTCGACTGGTCGTAAAACACCAACTTACTTACTTACTTACTTGTCTTCTGCAGAGTTTAAACAAATGGGACCAAAACAACGCAGAGAGCGCACCCAGGGTAATTATTAATCTAGATGATCCTCCTTTATCCCATTATTGTCATCCTCATTGTTAGTATCACATTCGTTAACATTATCATCATTAACACACACGCACACACACGCACGCACACACACACACACACACACACACACACACACACACACACACACACACACACACACACACACACACACACACACACACACACACACACACACACACACACACACACACACACACACACACACACACACACACACACACACACAGAGGCGCAGTCGTACACACACAAGCCTATTCATGGGAGGGGGGAGTACTTCAATATTCAGAATCAGTGACAGTTTAACGTACTTCAGTATGCAGAATCAGTGACAGTTTAGCGTACTGCAATATCCAGAATCAGTAACAGTTTAGCGTACTGCAATACACAGAATCAGTGACAGTTTAACGTACTTCATTATTCAGAATCCATGCCAGTTTAACGTACTACAATACCCAGAATCAATGACTGTTTAACGGACAGCAATATCCAGAATCAATGACAGTTTAATGTACAGCAATATCCAGAATCAGTGACACTTCAACATACTGCAATATGCAGAATCAGTGACAGTTTTTTTTTTTTTAACATAATA
>CAUZXP010000076.1:56844-66844 GCA_963584105.1 Alviniconcha strummeri
ACAGCGCTGTAAGCACACCACTTCAGTGGATATTCAAAAGCGTGCTTTAGAAAGGTGCAGTCACTCATTCAGAATCGCATGCATCAAGAGCTCATCGAGATTTTAGAAATGTGTGCGCACCCCCATATATAATGAGATCTCGTTTGGGCGAGGGCTGGGTGAAAATAAAACAATTAAACAAAAATATTAAGCGTATATGTATGCTTATCTCCGTTAATAAAGACTCTTACTTTATCTTGTCCTGCAGTGGATGCAGCCAGAGAACATAGGGCTGGTGAGTCATGCCGTCTGTTGTTTGTGAACTCCGTGTAAAGCGACGTCTGTTGTTGTGAACCCCGTGTAAAGCGACGTCTGTTGTTTGTGGACTCCGTGTAAAGCGACGACTGTCGTTTGTAGAACTACATGTAAAGCGACGACTGTCTTTGTAGAACTACATGTAAAGCAACGTCTGTCGTTTGTAGAACTACGTGTAAAGCGACGTCTGTCGTTTGTAGAACTTCCTGTAAAGCGACGTCTGTCGTTTGTGCAACTTCCAGTTAAGCGACTTCTGTCGTTTGTATAAGTCTGTGTAAAGCGTCGTCTGTCGTTTGTGGAACTTCGTGTTAAGTGACTTCTGTCGTTTGTAGAAATCTGTGTAAAGCGACGTCTGTCGTTTGTAGGTGTAAAGCGACGTTTGTCGTTTGTATAACTACATGTAAAGCGACTTCTGTCGTTTTGCAAAACTACGTGTAAAGCGACGTCTGTCGTTTGTAGAACTACGTGTAAAACGACGTCTGTCGTTTGTAGAACTACGTGTAACGCAACGTCAGTTGTTTGTAGAACTACATGTAAAGCGACGTCTGTCGTTTGTAGAACTACCTGTAAAGCGACGTCAGTTGTTTGTAGAACTAAGTGTAAAGCGACGCCTGTCGTTTGTAGAACTCTGTGTAAAGCGACGTCTGTCGTTTGTAGGTGTAAAGCGACCTCTGTCGTTTGCAGAACTACGTGTAAAGCGACGTCTGTCGTTTGTAGAACTACGTGTAAAGCGACGTCTGTTGTTTGTAGAACTACGTGTAAAGCGACGTCTATCGTTTGTAGGTGTAAACCGACCTCTGTCGTTTGCAGAACTACGTGTAAAGCGACGTCAGTCGTTTGCAGAACTACGTGTAAAGCGACGTCTGTCGTTTATAGAACCACGTGTAAAGCGACGTCTGTCGTTTGTAGGTGTAAAGCGACCTCTGTCGTTTTACAGAACTACGTGTAAAGCGACGTCAGTCGTTTGCAGAACTACGTGTAAAGCGACGTCTGTCGTTTGTAGAACTACGTGTAAAGCGACGTCTGTACGTGTTAGCGGATCGACCCCGAGTGAAGATGACAGGTCTAATAATGTGACGATGCTTTACACATAAAAGCACGGTAGGGCCCTTCGTGTTTCTGCCGTATGCAACCCAGGCCTGTGGTTATTTTGTTTTCAGCACAAAGTTACCAGCGCTCACATCGGTACCGCCCGCAAAGCTGAGGATAATCTCAGGTCAGTGATAATTAATCAGACGGTGATGGTGACGACGATATTGATTTAACTCATTGCAGACTTCCCGCGTCAGTTGACGCGTCCCTCCAGTGTACGACCGATAACGTCATATGACGCCATGATAGTCAGACGTCATTAGTGTTATGGGTAAAAGTGCTGCAATTACGCAATTCCCATGCGTAATTTTTCTGTGCTTTGAATTATTACCAGTAGTAGTAGTAGTAGTAGTAGTAGTAGTAGTAGTAGTAGTAGTAGTAGTAGTAGTAGTAGTAGTAGTAGTAGTAGTAGTAGTAGTAGTAGTAGTAATGCATGTCTTTTACTATAGCTCTATTTCCCACTGTGCGAACTCAAAGGGTTTATTTACATACATGTGCACATATATCAGTTAAATTTACTAACATACTGTACGCACGCAGTCACGTAAAATAACAAACACATAATGCGTACTTAATGCATTACAATAACATCAACAAAACAGCGAACACACAAATATCAAACAAACGTTGACGCTGATGGTAATACCTGCAATAATAGCAATAATATTAATAGTGATAATACTGCTGTTGCTTCTTATAATAATGATATTGATAATAAGAACTATAATTATGATGTTGCTGCGGAAAATAATAGTGATAATAATATTGATTACTACTACTACTACCACTACTACTGCTGCTGCTGCTCCTCCTCCTTCTACAACTACCACTACTACTACTGACAAGAATACTGACAATAATTATTAATAATACCAACGATGATAATGATAATAAAGAAAATATATTACAGTAGTATTAGCAGTGACAATAATATGAAAACAAGAAGTAGTAGTAAAGAAGAAGAAGCAGCAGAAGAAAGCACTATTATCGCCTTCTTTTCCCGTCCTATGTTTGATCTGTTGTTATGTGGGCAAAAAACGTGTTACCATGTGTTACGGTGTGTTGTTTTGTGGATACTGAACGTGTTACTGTCTTATTTTGTCAACAAGACAAAGACCGTGCTACACAGAGTAAGAGACGGTGTGTTATTTTGTGGACACAGAACGTGTTACTGTCTTGTTTCGTCAACAAGACACAGAACTTGCTACACAGAGTAAGAGACGGTGTGTTGTTTTGTGGACACAGAACGTGTTACTGTCTTGTTTTGTCCACACGAGATGGACAGTGCTACTTAGAGACCGTATGTTGTTTTGTGGACACAGAACGTGTTACTGTCTTGTTTTGTCCATACGAGATGGACAGTGCTACTTAGAGACCGTGTGTTGTTTGTGGAGACAAAACGTGTTACTGTCTTGTTTCGTCAACCAGAGACAGACTGTGCTACATAGAGACGGTGTGTTGTTTTGCGGACACAGTACGTGTCCTCTACATGGAGACTATGTCTTGTTTTGTCGACACGACACAGAGTGTGCTACACGGAGATGATGTGGACACCCAACGTACCACTGGACACATACAGTGTTACATGGAGACGGTATGCTGTTTTGTGTGGACACATACAGTGTTACATAGAGACGGTATGCTGTTTTGTGTGGACACATACAGTGTTACATGGAGACGGTATGCTGTTTTGTGTGGACACATACAGTGTTACATGGAGACGGTATGCTGTTTTGTGTGGACACATACAGTGTTACATAGAGACGGTATGCTGTTTTGTGCGGACACGGAAGGTGTTATGGGGAGACGACATGCTGTTTTATGTGGACACGGAAGGTGTTACATGGAGACGGCATGCTGTTTTGTGCGGACACGGAAGGTGTTATGGGGAGACGACATGCTGTTTTATGTGGACACGGAAGGTGTTACATGGAGACGACATGCTGTTTTATGTGGACACGGAAGGTGTTATGTGGAGACGACATGCTGTTTTGTGTGGACACGGAAGGTGTTATGGGGAGACGACATGCTGTTTTATGTGGACACGGAAGGTGTTATGGGGAGACGACATGCTGTTTTATGTGGACACGGAAGGTGTTATGGGGAGACGACATGCTGTTTTATGTGGACACGGAAGGTGTTATGGGGAGACGACATGCTGTTTTATGTGGACACGAAAGGTGTTATGGGGAGACGACATGCTGTTTTATGTGGACACGGAAGGTGTTATGGGGAGACGACATGCTGTTTTATGTGGACACGAAAGGTGTTATGGGGAGACGATATGTTTTGTGTGGACACGGAAGACGGAAGGTGTAACAGGGAGACAACATATTTTGTGTGGACACGGAAGGTGTAACAGGGAGACGACATGTTGTTTTCATTGACACAGAGAGTGCTACATGGAGACGATGACCACCATGGAAAAGTTGTGCTACCTCAGGAAACAGATAGACGAGAGCAAACGAAAAAAACGGTCAGTACACACACACACACACACACACACACACACACACACACACACACACACACACACACACACACACACACACACACACACACACACACACACACACACACACACACACACACACACACACACACACACACACACATATACACACACACACGCACGCACACGCACACGCACACGCACACTTCCTGGCTGTTTGTAGTCCGGAATGCGGATGACGTTGTTGTGTGTGGTGTTTGCAGAGCACGGGAAACTGTGGAAAGGAAGAAAGAGGTGAGTTCAATGAAAGACACGCAAACAGCCTTTCTTAAAGCAACTAGCTCTTTCCAAGCGTGCCTTAGCGAAGAAGCCAGTCATTCCCATTTGTTGTGTGTGTCACATTTTTAACTCGCTTCTGCAGGGAATCGAGGTGATATGTAAACATCAGCCTACATATTATTTTTTTACCTGAGATCAAGAGGTCAAGACAGTAAACATTTAGACTTATAGACACAAGCTTATGTATATATATATGACCCTAGCAGTAAATGACCGTTCGTGACAAAACGCCTACGGTCCCTAACTGTCTATATTTTGAATTTTATTTTACAAGTTACATTGATGATATATTTCAAGGCAAATTTCCTTTTACAGGACAATGTTATGTTATTTATCAGTCCATTGGTTAAAACGATTAGGACTGATTGGTTGTTTCTAAATGGTACAGGAACTGGAGAAGGTGCAGGAGAAGAACAACAGCTTGAAGCAAGACGCAGTCAAACTGCAGAACAGACTCCGACAGCTGCAGGAAGCCAGAGACAAGGACTGTGAGGCCGGCACGGCCGGCGAGGTAATTAATTAAGCTTCAGTCATTCCGGGCGGCGTTTGCAGTGACACTGTTTCTCATAACAGTAACAACGGTTTTGAGGATGATACTGATAATAATAGTAATTTGGTAATGATAAGCGTTGTAATTCTGTCTTCCTGGGATGAGTGTATAGCTTGGTGAACCGTGGTTAACGCCGAGTGCAGGTACTGAGGTACCGAGTAGCGGGGACCGACCGAGATCCCACGAGGTGGGGCAAGAGGGAGACTGTACCCAACACCAGTTACTCTAGCTGTCACCACCACAATAACTCGGCATTGAGATGGGCTGCGGTGAGAGGTATTTTAACATTTCCTTAATCGTTGGGGATAGGGGTGGGGCTGGGTAGGGGTCACAAAGACAGTGTCAACAAACCACAACTTTGGAAGAGAGAGGGGAGCCGAAGCTGAACCAAACCGAGGTCCTTCTGCACACAAGCCTTAATTACGCACACAAACAGAGAAGAGTCTTAATTAGCTGCCCATCTCATTTTTCAACGTTTTTCACAGTTTAGACTGTTAAGTGTCGTTTTGTAGCTTCATAAAGGTGATTACGCATGCTGTGTTTTGTCCTAATAAATAGCGTTTACATCTTACCGATAGGCCAAGCTGGCTCCCAAGCGTGCATAGCATGGCACGGATGCATTTCAACATACAAGAGCAAAAGATGGCCCAGACCCCTACCTACCCCCTGAAGAGCCATTTTTAAGCAAACTAACTGTCTCATTGCATTTCTTGCTGAAGGCCGAGGTGCTGGAAATGTGCATATCGCTGGGTTGCCGTTGTATTATTTTCTGTTTCAAAGGACACCTTTCCTGGGTTTCTACTGCAGCGCAGCACAGCAGATAGCTTTTTTGTTTGTTTGTTTGTTTGTTTGTTTGTTTGTGTGTGTGTGTGTGTGTGTGTGTGTGTGTGTGTGTGTGTGTGTGTGTGTGTGTGTGTGTGTGTGTGTGTGTGTGTGTGTGTGTGTGTGAGCGGAACTCCATTTCCAGTGACCCCATTCCCAGTGAAGCATAACCTTTAAAGGGCTCCTGAACACTGATTTTGACCGATGTTAACTTTAGATCTCTTCTTTGGTATATTCCACCGACTAAATATTTTCACACGGTAAATACAGGTATATATCCCGTGCCTCAGTAATCATTTCATATTTTTTAAGTGTCTTAAATGCTTATGAATCGCAACACAAGACCAATATGTCACGGCAGAATGGGCAAGGGAAATAACCGCTGTAGCCGCGTGATCGTACGTGTTTTGGCCGAGAGTTTACTTGGAGCCGTAAAGTCAAAGGCTAATCGTGACGTCACGATAAGACGACTGCCATTGGCATTGTTGCTTTTACAGTTTCAGTGCACAAAACTCCGGATAAATTTGCCTGAAAAGCTGGAAATGGCAACTGGAATACGGCCATTCCAGTACGAGCCAGTTGCGGATATCAATTTTCATGAGAATAGTGGTGGCTATGCTTTGTGTTTATTGTATATTGTGATGTGTGCGATACTACGTGTTGTTGCGTACTTCTTAAGTGTTAATCTTTTACATATGTACACTGTCTTTGTGGCTTTATGTGTGGCACAACATTTTCCTTTGAAGGAGTAAAGAAGTTTTTGACTTAACTTGACATAAGAGCACAGAAGCAAAAATAACTGTGCCAACGACAAACAGATGGAAAGCCAAACTAACCATAACTAACTCCTCACTAACCCGGCCTCAATCTAGAAACACAATGCCTGCAGACTGATAAAGCAAATCGCTAATCAGGACTACCGATGACATAGCATCGTGGTGTAAACAAATGCAGACGAAAAGAGACATTCAAAATGGCTGCCTTCATCATGCAAGCTAACAGCGGTTACAAAATGGCCAATAAGCTAGAGATAAAAACGAGACCTATTATGGAAGAGAAAAGAGAGAAAACAAAACAACGACAACAACAACAAACAAACACTTTCCGAAAAGAAAGAGGAGACAGGAAATGTCAGCGAGCAATGTGACAAAGGCTGGATACACGTAATCCGTGTACACGATACAACCCAGTTAGCAGCGACAACAACACTGCGGGGCAGCAGACGCTCACGAGACTACCCCTCACTCGGACATCGTAAATGAACGCTATAACCCGAGAAACAAAAGGAGCTGAAAGAGAGAAAGAAAATAGAGAGAAAAAAAAGAGAGAAAAAAAGTCAATGGCAAGAACCGGCCCAACCCCAAACCATAACCCAGGGAAGCCACGAAATCGCTAGTCTATTGAACTAGAACGAACAAAACTTTTTCTTATTTACGTATGATTAAACAAACGCGGATAAATTGGGAAAATAAAATAAAACACCCAATAAAAGGCAGGCCCCCTGATGAGGTCTAGCCTGTTGTGAAAGCTAGATTAAACACAACGAAAATGACCGGAACGCCACGCACCTAACAAGGCTCGAGAAAGATGGAATGACAAGGGGGAAATAAACAAAGGCCCAACTACTGGCAATAGCGTCGGAGCTTCATCCTTGGAGATTCGAACTGGGAATTTTTCCAAGTCGGTTACCCTGTGGACGTGTATTTGAGCCCAGACTGAATGCTCAGCAGGGTGCGATCTGTGAAGCATTTTTTTTTTTTTTTTTTTTTTCCGAAATGCTTTGAGCAGAGCACATCGTGGTGTTTTAATTCCCACTTCTTTGTGGCTAGGTCCCATCGATTCATTGCCATTTGCCATTTTTTTAAGGAAAAGCATGGAAAGAAAATTCCTTTGTCAACTTTTCACTGCAACCAGCTGCAGCACACTCGCTCGGCATACTTTAAAACTGATTTGCCAGACTACTTTCGATTCAATTTTGTTCAAGTTGTTACTGAGCCAAGCGGCTCAGTGTCTTGTTGTGACGTCACGGAGGTCATGTGACCAAAACGCAGATGCTCGAAGCGTCGTGTTTGTTTTCATTCAAATCAATACGTTTACGTACCCCAGGAAATGTCAATCTATCAAACGAACAGTGTGTATGTTAAACTTTATTTATATAGTACAAAGTAAGTGATATTTACGACTTACAATCAGTGTTCAGGGGCCGTTTAAGCCCTGTCGCTCCGTCTTGCTCACACCTACCGGTTGCACGTGCACAGGGTAGAAAGCGCTCCTCTGTCCGGTGGAGGCCGCTGGCGCCGGTGCTGACAGACACCCACAGCACTCAGACCGTCGTGACGTCACTGGGGGACGACGAGCCGGAGGCCTACCGGCCGCCCAGAGTCCGGTCTGCAGGCTCCGCCGGAACCAGGCGCAAGCTGCCCCCGGCTGAAGTCCAGGTCGGATAGATTCATTATTATTGTGCTGTTATTATGGGAGCGTTGGGGGGGGGGGGGGGGGGGGGGAGGGGGGGGAGAGAGGGGCGGGCGGCGTTTGTTAGAAATCTCAGTCTTCTTGGGGTGGTGTTGAAGGGTTGATTTCCACGTTGATGGTGGTTCTCGTATTTAAACAAAACAAAAAAAATCTGCTCTGGTTGCCTCTCTCCCCTGTGTGTGTTTGTCTCTCTGTCTCTTTTTCCCCTCTCTCAATCTCTCCCCCCCACCCCCTCTCTCTTCAGATGGGCCTAATGCTAATCCCTGAGTATTGAGGTTTTCGAAATCCCCCCCCCCCCCCACGCCCCCCCTCTCTGTTTATGTCTCTCTCTCTCTGTCTGTCTGTCTGTCTGTCTGTCTGTCTGTCTGTCTGTCTGTCTGTCTGTCTCTCTGTCTCTCTCTCTCTCTCTCTCTCTCTCTCACACACACACACACACACACACACACACACACACACACACACACACACACACACACACACACACACTCACACACTCACACAGACACACAGATACACAGATACACACACACACACACACACACACACACACACACACACACACACACACACACACACACACACACACACCCTACGTGCGTACTTAAAATCATATATAGCAATATGATTGTAAGTACACACGTAGGGATGTATGTGTGAGTGTGTGAGTGCTTGCGTGCGCGCGTGTGTGTGTATGTATGTTTATATATATATATGCTGTCAATCAGCTTCTCGCGTTTGTCGCAGAAGCCCCGCCAAGCCACAGGTGAGGATTCAGCGGAGGCGGAACCCACGGAGGCAAAGCCGTCCGGCCAACCCCCAAAGCCCTCAGCTGACCGGAAGTCCAGCGAGGAAAGGACAGAGAGGCCGCGAAAACAGTCCGGACTGCCTCTGGAGTACGCGCAGCCTCCCGAGCCCACGGTGGATATTGACCCGAGGCCGCAAGTTTTCCAGGCCATGCGAGAAGCCAAGTTCAAACAGCAGGAGGCGAGGGCGCAAGCGGAACAACTCGTGAGTGGTCCGTTTCTCGCTAATTAATTATTGCCTGTGTGAGCTGAGTTGTCGTTCTTGCCTGTGTGGTTTGAGTTGTGAGAACGACAACTCAAACCACACAGCCTGTGTCTGTTGAGTTTTCGTTCTTGCCTGTGTGGTTTGAGTGGTTGTTCTTGCCTGTGTGGGTTGAGTTGTCTTTCTTGCCTGTGTGGTTTCAGTTGTCGTTCTTGCCTGAGTGGGTTGAGTTGTCGTTCTTGCCTGTGTGGTTTGAGTTGTCGTTCTTGCCTGATTGGGTCGAGTTGTCGTTCTTGCCTGTGTAGTTTGAGTTGTCGTTCTTGCCTGTGTGGGTTGAGCTGTCATTCTTGCTTGTGTGGTTTGAGTTGTTGTTCTTGCCTGTGTTCTTGCGGGTTGAGTTGTCATTCTTGCCTGTGTGGTCTGAGTTGTTCTTGTGGTCTGTGCAGTTTGAGTTGTCGTTTTTGCCCGTGTGGGTTAAAGAGTTGTCGTTCTTTCCTGTGCGGATTGAGCTGTAGTTCTTGCCTGTGTGGTTTGAGATGACGTTCTTGCCCGTGCGGTTTGAGTTGTCTTCCTTGCCTGTGTAGGTTGAGTTGTCGTCCTTGCCCGTGTGGGTTGAGTTCGCATCGTCCGCGTGTTGTTCTGCACGTAGTGGTCAGTCAACATGTCCAGCAGGCCACAGTGTTGTGGGGTGGAGATGAGAGTTGTTGTGGGGTGGAGATGAGAGTTGTTGTGGTGTGGAGATGAGTGTTGGTGTGGGGTGGAGATGAGAGTTGTTGTGGGGTGGAGATCAGGTCTGATCTTGGGCGCAGATAACTATTGATATGGGGTGGAGATAAATGTTGATGCAGTGTGGGTATTAGTGTAGCTGTGGGGTGGAGATCAATATTAATGTGGAGCAAAGATCAGTTGTGTTGTTTGTTGGAGATCAGTGTTGGTGTGGAGTGGAGATCAGTGTTTATGTGGGGTAGAGATCA
>CAUZXP010000078.1:0-2500 GCA_963584105.1 Alviniconcha strummeri
CATCTATGCCTAGTATGCAAATATAGACGGGTTTTGATTCTAAGGATTAAGCCTCAATACATGTCACAGTTAAAACAGTCTGCTGTCTATTTCATTTCAGTTTTATGCCTAGAGAAGAAAACAGCTGCAGGACCACACGAATCACTTCAGTGTTCCAGAAGGGGCTCCAAGTTCCTGTTCCAGAATGCTACGTTCAGCCACGCAAGCCTTAGGCACTGCACGCGGACCGGCTGTCAGTCCAAGGCCGGTAAACCTGATGAATGCGTCACGGTGTCCGAACACTGCGCCAGAAGATTTGCCATTGAGGACGTGCAGCAGCTGTACAGGCTCTGTAACACCAGCACCACAACACCCTGTCGGCTAGGGCAGCTGACGGAGCTGTCGCAGGCCGGAACCTTCCATTTGCGGTACTACTGTACAAGGGGTATGTGCAAACAAATACAGGGTCAAGCATTATGTCCGAAACGGTTTGGGGAGCACACAAATAACGTTCATACTGCTGTTGGTGTTGTTGTTGTTGTTGTTATTGTTGTTGTTGTTGTTGTTGTTGTTGTTGTTTTGGGGGGTGGGGGATTGTTCTCAGTTGCATTTCAATTCAGTGCTGGAGCTGTCTACCACAGTCACATGTCGTGCACAGTAAGAAACTGCCTGAGTTTCACTCAAAAATCGATGTTGCAATAGATACAACGCAAACTGCATGATGTAGCAAAAATAAAATAGCATGATATATCAAGAAACTACACAAAATCAAAAACAGAAGAAAACGTAATCATATTTGCGTAAACACTCGTTTGCAATCGCAAAAACAAACTGATACAGATGTATGTTTAATCATGAACAGTTATTTTCTCCTGTCTATCACACTTTGAGAAGTGGCTATAGCAATTTTCCTTGTAGTTTTATCCGTCGCCGTTAATTCAGCATTAATATGGCCCACCATCTGGCGATGATAAATCCTAGGATTTCTTCTGGAGTCAACACTTCCCTTCAAAGTTTGGGACATACGTATTATGGTCTTAGTTTGCCCCCAAAAGTCAATCCAGGGGAGACAATCCCTTCAGCTAGTCAACAGATTCCTTCCTCTAGTCTACCAAGTTATGAAATTATGAAACGAATGCTCTTTGTACGTATTAGATCAAAGACTATAAATAATCTTTGATTAAGTTACAAAGGAGTGAGCCGGTTTGGCCTAGCGGTGAGGCGTTAGGCTTATAGTAAGCGGAAGGACCTCTGTTCGATACCGCTTCGGCTCACCTTTCTCTTCAAAAACGTTGTGGTTTGTGGACACTGTCTTGTGACTTTGTCCATCACATCCTACTGAAACATTAAAATGGCTCTCATCGCTGCCCATCTTAAAGGAAAAGTCCAAAGTTTTTAAATATGCAAAATGACCATCGGAATGATTGACAATTGAGTCACTAGTTTGAGATTTAATGAAATACAAAATGATTTATTCTATTCTATTTTTTATGTTGGTTTTTAATCGATTTTATTTTCTGTAGGCTGGCCGAGACTGCTGTCTCGTGTTCTCCATCAGTCACGTGACTTTCTCGGAAGTGACGTCAGTCTGGGTAGTCAGTGCGGTTGCCATCTTATATTGTTCATTGAATGTGTATGCGTGTGGTCGACAAAAAGCTCTGTCCATGCTAGCCTACTGTAGTGCAGCAAACTGTAACAACTCAAAGCAACCCAGAGCATAACTATGCACGAGTTCCCGCGGAATCCACCCGCTGTGAGGCGAAAATTGGTCAAATTTGTACAATTCAAACGAGCTGCCTTTGACGCTGCGCCTCAGTCACGCCCATTTGTGTAGCGAGCACTTCGCCGAGTGCGATTTCGTAAACTTATGGCGAAATACCAAATGGGGTTTGCTACAAAGAGGAATTTGTAGAGCTATCCACAGGGAAACTTTAATGGAAATTGTGTCAAATATCACCCCAAACCTTTAATGTCCTTTAATGCATAGGTCATTCTGGTGGTGACAGTGTAGCGATAGGTATATAATCTCCCTCTCCCTCCCCCCTCCACCTCCATACCCCTTCCACCACCCTTCTCCCCGTCCCTAATAAGCCTTATGGTTTCTGTGGACGTTAAGCACCATGTTTACTTACTTAGTTTACAAAGGAAATAACAGATTCGTTACCCGTTCTCACGAAATGTCTTAACTTAAAATTTGGCAATTTGAGATATCTACATGTCTCAAATCTGCAAGTTCTGCTCGTTATTTTGATACTTAAATCACGTTTCTTCTCCCAACAAAGGTGGATGTGACGTGCTTTTGAAGGTTGCCTGTGTGGCAGAGGCCATTTTGAGAAAATCAGCTTTAAAATTTCACTGTGCATTGAGTAGTTTTTCCTTAGCACCGGAGGTTTAAATGTACCAGTCTTTGCCAATTTTGACACGGGAACATATTAAACAGTTGAGCACCTGGAAAGATTTGAAATTTCAACATGAGTTAACTTTTAACATATTTTGTTAATGTTTTCACTCCCATGCTCTC
>CAUZXP010000078.1:7500-20000 GCA_963584105.1 Alviniconcha strummeri
TCTTTGGAGAAGTCTCAGAGCAGAAGGGCAGGGCCATCTGGTAATCTATTATACTACAAGACACAAGACATTTTTAATTCCTTGCGGAACCGTATTGGTTCACTGGGCGTAAAACCAAATTACTTCCTCTATGCAGAAATGGAACGACATGCCAAAAATCATTTCACAAACGACCCTTGTTCTCACTGTTCTAGATTACAGTCCACCCGAACAACAAGCCACCCACCATTCACTCCCAACCAGCCCTCCATTTTACCCCTGTCTAGTCGTGCAGGCATCCACATCTCGAGCCGTTATATATTGTGTTTGTGTGCCTGCTTGTTGATTGTGTGTCCGAATGGTCGATGGAATGAACTACTGCGGTTATGCTGTGGTCTTACTACGAGGAATCCTCAACCTCTAGTTCCTTTCTGTGTGGCTATTCAGGTCACAGCGGCTGTGACACGTCAGCCAAAATTGTCCTCAGTTTGTTCTTTATTCAGGTCTAGTCAAAATTACAAGATTACAAGAGCATGTATTTGCCAGTAACATTCGAATGTTCACAGGAGTTCACAGGAATTGGTCTTTTTGACTTTCAATTCATTACAGAGCGCTTATAAATAGACAATGATACAATTAGCCATGTATGAAAGCTAATCTGGTTCTTGCATTAGTTACACACACACACACACACACACACACACACACACACACACACACACACACACACACACACACACACACACACACACACACACACACACACACACACACAGATATGCCTTTTACTAGGCCAGTTACTGTAAGGGGTGGAGGAAGGAGGGGGTATCTGAAGCAATGTTGCCTGCTAGCGTTCTCAGACAAAAACGCAAAAGTTTTTTCTTTTTTTAAAGAACGCAAATTTTAAAGGGCTAACATAGAACAGGCGCAAGCATTGTTTACTAAGTCTTATCGATTTTTATTTGTCATTGTTAACCTGTTTGTCCACTGCTTTGAGTTATTTTTTTGTTTTGTTTTTAATGTAAGTGGGTGGCACGAAAATGTGCGCCTGGTTTGTGTTGTCCTAGTAAAGTCAGTGTTCTTTTGTGTGTCTACATTCTGTTACTATGCGTGAATTAGAAAATAGGATCAACACACAAGGGAGTTAATTAGCACTCGAAATAGGTAACACAAGTACAACAACAAAGACCTGAGTCGCCTACGGTAACTCTCATCTGGTATGCGTGTAAATACAAAAAACAAACTCTACCAGAGATACATCCTCAATGTAAATTATATTTACACGCATGCCAGGTGAGAGTTACCGTAAGCGACTCAGGTCTTTGTTGTTGTACTTGTGTTACGTATTTCGAGCGCTAATTAACTCCCTTGTGTGTTGATTCTGTACGAGCACTCTGGGCCTCGTACTGTTTCAGATTAGAAAACAGGGTTCCATATCAAGTCAGAACAGCGAGCAAGCACGTACCCACAGACGTACTCATTGTCAAATTCCACGGTTGCAGACACGACTGGGGCGACAGGAGAACGCCTGCAGCACGACCTTGCCCTGCCTGCCCCACATACAACTCCACGAGCCAGACGAGGTGAAGAGGGACACGTCAGCAGAACCCGGGAAGCGGCTATGTCCCCTGATGGCTGTGTTGGTGGTGGACAGTGGACAGCCGTTGTCAACGCTGCACCTGACGACAGTCCCCACAGCAACGCTATGGCATCCGATGAGGGGCGTGAGCGGTTAGCAGTCTTGGAGGACGTTGTTCACAGAAACGTACTGGAGGCGCTCAGCGCTGACTCGAAAAGTGGCATCATGCATGTTGACGCCACATCGAGCCGAGCATCATATGTTAACACTAAAGCAGCAACAGCACACGTTGAGACCACATCGCGCCGTGCGTCATATGTTAACACGAAAACCGCTACAGCAGACGTTGAGACCACATCGGGCTCAGCATCACACAAGAAAGCGGACACCAACCGCACGTACGTTGACATGAATCTGCGGAATGCTTTGTACGTAAAGACGGATAAGGGCTTAGAAACAGCAGGTTACACAGACATGAGCGGTTCGCGACAAAAGCGCGGTTCTGTTCTTCATGCAGCTGTATCACAGTCAAAGATCTCACGGGAAGACCCCACACATGCATCAGCCCTGGACCCAGGAGCGTGTGCTGTCTCTCTCACAGACGACAGAGCACGGCTGGGGTCAGTCCATGATTATCAAAACACGCAAGTATATGGTTATACAAATACTCGAGCCCACAGTTACCCAAATATTCTGTTCAAGGACTATCAGAATACTCGAGGTGAGGGCCAATGCGCTGGGGAACCCAACGTCTATGTTGTCATGAAAAGACCAACCCCTGTGGGCACTTACGACAAGCCGCATATTTATGTCAACCCACAAGAAGATTTCAGGCCGTATGCGACTCTAACACAGACACCACCATGCCACTTACCCGTCAAGGCCGACCGTTGACATTGTCAGACCTCTCTTTCAGGCAGAACTTTGGCCTTGTCAGATCGCTCTGCCTTTCATACAGATCGTTGACGCAGTCAGGCCACTCATCCTTTAGGCTAGCTGTTCACACCGCCAGACCACTCTAGCTTTTACGCCAGCCATTGACATCGTCAAACTACTCTGTCCTTTACATCCGACCATTTACATTGTGAGATCACTCTACCTTTTAGTCCGACTATTTATACTGTGAGATCACTCTACCGTTTGGTCCGACCATTCACACTGTGAGACCGCTCTACCTTTTTGCTCCAGCAGTTGAGACTGTCACATGATAATGATCGCTTATACAGCGCTATTCTCCGTTCTCGAGCAGACTCACTGCGCTCGTATGTGATTCTACATGAGCGAATAGCTTTTCATAGCGCGTTTTTGAATATCCACCGAAGTGGTGTACTTACAGCGCTGGCATGGCTGGTGCCACATAAAACTGCTGCCATCTCTGCGCGTTCTGTGTACACCATACAACCACGCATCACATCACTTTATGCAAAGTCACATACGTAAGGTGCATACGTATTTAGCTGTGACCTGCCACCTGCACTTTTGGCAGAATGACCGGGGTCTTTTACGTGCTACTGCGGTAACACGGGGGTGGAACGGATACCGAAATGTGTCAGCACAGAGAGTTGACCCTGGGGAAGAAAATTTCCCCGCCGCTCCTGCAGGGATTCGAACCCGCGACCTTTCGATCACGAGTCCGCCGCTCTGACCACTGAGCTATCCCCACTCCCCACATACTACTACTACTGCTGCTGTTACTACTACTACTACTACTACTACTACTACTACTACTACTACTACTACTACTACTACTACTACTACTACTACTACTACTACTACTACTGGATAGCTCTTATAGAAAGCGAAGCGTTTAGCAAAAACAAAACAAACATAATCTGAAAAGGTTTTTAAAAGCGCACACCATTCACACACATGTACACGCGTACATAATAATTATTACACACACAGTCTATTGTCACAGGAATGGTTTGCCTAGGTTTGTGAAAAAGCCTGTCTAAAGAAGAAATTGTCTTGAGCTGGGTTTTGAGCTCAGACAGAGGGTCGGTTACTCTAAAGGAGAAAGCCCCTACTACAGCTGCCACTGGGTCTAGCTGTGCTGTTAGTTGAGACAATAAATTTTTTATAAAGATGTGAGCTTGCAGCCACGAGGTCTCAAAACAGGGACTGTTTTTTCTGCAGGAACGTAAGGATATGCCAGGCCGATGAGAGGGATGGTATTTGGACTACCTAACTCTGGCTTTGGATTACTATACTTTAACATGGAGTTTGACTGTGTTCAGTGTTCAAGGAATGGGAGAACAACTGCTGGTGAGGTTGACAAAATAAAACAGTTCTAGAGAAATGTACTCGCCTATACGACGACACATATAGAACGATAAAAAAATACAAGCGCTTTCGACAGATGGTCTTCGTGTGGTGTAGAAGAGAGATATAAAATAATAGAAGAAGGAAATAAAAGAAGACGAGCGGCTAGCCATCGCACCAGGACCGACCACTAAGTGGTTATTTAGGTCACATGATTTACCTTCTAAATTTAGCGCGATAGCTAGACGCATGTGTGGTAGACGTAGCAGGGCAGTGAAACACATGCATGTAAGCCCACTGATGAGAAATGTTGTTTCAACTGTTCTTGTTGTGTCTAACTTCATTTTATAGGGGCAACACATGGATCATGCAGATTTGAAACTGCTCGTGTCGCTGTATGAAAAGAAATTGTTTGCAATTCGTCAGCATGTGAACTTGCTTTCTTGAACAATCGAAATCTAAAGCAAGAGTGCTCAGTATCTTATAGCTTTAGTTGTAGCTGCATTCCACTGTATCAAGAAGTAGACCTGATGCGTCACATGCATAAAAGTGGAGGTGACGACTCTGGCCAACCAGCAAGCGAACGCAGATATAGATCCGCGGATCACTCCGTGGAGAACACACAGGAGTGTCCGTGGACAAGTTGTACGCCCCATGGATACAGGGCTTTAGGCCGCAAGGGGGAATGTGGATCGGTCTATCGGCTTAGGGCTCGGGCTAATCCAGTCATAACATCATAACCCTAGCCCAAACGCTAGCCTTTCCCTAAACATGCAAAACAATACTGGCTGTCTCGAGCGGTAGACGCGGTAGAAGTTTGTCTTTTCTTTTTATATTTCCTGTGCCTTTTTCTTTTTCCATTTTTTTTATATTTTTTTCGTGTTCATTTTGGTGTATTTTAGAAACATTTTTCTTTATCGAACTGGATCTCAGTTGACTTTGTGCGATAACTCTTTTTCCATAAACAGTAGTCCTAGTATGCATGTTAGGTTATGATTTATTAATAATTGTTGGGAATTGTCTTAATCGAATAAAAGGAGTGTTGGACTGTACGAAGATCAGCCGAGTGTGTGAATGAGTGCTCATGTACTTGAGTGTACATTGTGGGTGTAATGAGTGAGTACTTGAGTGTGTACTGTGTGTACAACTAGGTGTGTACTATGCGTACACTGAGTATGTACTTGAGTGTGTACTGTGGGTATAATGTGTGCTTGAGTGTACTGTGTGTACAATGAATTTGTGCTGTGCGTACCCTGGGTGTGCACATGGGTGTGTGCTGTGCGTCTATAGTTAAATGCGCACTGTGCGTGCAATGCGTGCGCACCTGTATATGTACTGCACGTACAATGTGTACTATCATGCTCCGTTGGGTCGACACAGGGATTATTAACAGTCACACACTAACAGTCCTTTACCTTTCTGATGGTACGGACAGTCAGAAGAAGCGTGCAGTAGATAGCGGACTGTAATTATTACAGCCACACCTTTACACCAATTTACCCGTCTCTAATAAGCCATATATATTTCTGTGGACGTAAAGCACCATGACAGAAAAAGAACAGTCATTTACCTGTCTGGTGGTGCCGAGAGTCAGGGGAAGTGTGCGGCAGGCAGAGGACAAGATAGTCACGTAAGCGTCACGAGTGTTACGTGATTAGGTTTCATCCTGCGATCAAAGGGTCAGGTACAGCCTGAACTGGGCCCTATTTAGAGAGGAATGGAAAACAAAAGAAGAAAAAAGGTGTGTGTGTGGAGGGGGGGGGGGGGGGAGTGTACATTGTGTTTACACGCATGCCAGGTGAGAGTTACCGAAGGCGACTCAGGTCTTTGTTGTTGCGTTTGTGTGACGTCTTCCGAATGCTAATTAACTTACCCGTATGTTGATTCTGCATTTGTGCTCTAGGCCTTTTTGTGTGTGTGTGTGCTTGCGTGCGTGCGTGCGTGCGTGCGTGCGTGCGTGCGTGCGTGTGTGTGTGTGTGTTTGTTTTTTCTTCAGATTTGTAACCATTGACTCTGACGCTAGCATACAAAATGTGTATAATTGTGTGGTTATATGTTGAGCAAGTATCGAGATCAAAAGGCTATGTCCGGTTTTGAGGAAAAATTCGATCTTTCTTATGCCTGTGCACACCTGTGCCGTCAAGTGTGCCTAAAGTGTTGTGTATATATTCCGCTGGCGGACATCCTTTTCCGTGAGCCGGTTTAGCCTAGCGGTAAGGTGTTACACTGGTAAGCAGAGGGACTTCGGTTCGAATTCGTTTCGGCTCTCCTTTCTTTTCAAAACCTGTGGTCTCTGGGCACTGTCTTGTGACTTCACAATTAATCAACTATTAAAATGACTCTCATCACTGCCCATCTTAAAGAAACTCTCCTTCGGCAGCTAAACTTCTCGAGTGCGTAGAAGAGCTTAAACGAAGATGATCAGCGTTAAAAGGTTTTGTGACTGAACGTCCCGTTGATTTTATAACGATTTTAGAAGAGGACTTTCCCAGACAGTGTTACTAACACTGTTTTCACGAGCTCTTTCCCGCGTTTCAGTATGACATCACTGATAGGATACCGGAACTTCTCAGTTTTGTGTACATGTCATGTATACATTATTTTTGTCAATGTTTATTTTTTAGATCTGGACTGTCTGTGTGAAATAGTTTCATTTTCCTAACTTTTTTTCTTCTTTTTTTATAGAAAAGAGCACAAAGAATTCGGAAATAAATTGATAGTGTTTGAAATTGCCAAGACAAACAATGAAATGATGTCTAGCATTCTTTCGAACATTTTAGGGTAGCCTGGGGGAAATTCATTCAAACAGGTACGTTTGATTCCCATGCACGCTTAGAGAAACGATTCTGTCGCACTGGCTCAACCAACACTGACAAGCTCGTTTTGGTTTGTAGACGCCTTCGACAAATCGCAGACTAGTATACAACTACCCGTGTGATTTCATGAATATGAAAGAAAACATTCTTTTTCTGAGGAATGAGAGAACAACTACTGGTGAGGTTGACAAAACTGATAGAACAGAACTAGGGAAATGTATTCACCTATACGACTAACACAAGGAAACAATGAAACACAAGCGCTTTCGACAGAAAACTGTCTTAGTCGGGTGCAAGAAAATAGATAATAATAAAAGAAGAATGAAGCAAAGAAGAAGACAGACAAGAAGAAGCTGATGTAAAAAAAAAAAAAAAAAAAATATATATTTTTATTTCTTGTTAAGAATGGATACGCAGATTTAAAACGACGTCATCAAAATGACGACAGTTAGGAAGATTTTTAAGTGGGCAGATCGTGGCAAACACTGAAGTTCAAAACAAACAAGATCTGCCAACAGTATGTCGGTCATTTTCATACAACCCACACTATGGGTTTTTTGCCAAGCGAATAGCAAGGCTCCAAAAGTAGAACCGGTTTTCCCATACGCTACTTGTAGCAATCACTCGTTTGTTATTTTGTTTGTGGACTGATCCATTATGAAGCTGATGTTACAGTTTGGAAAAGTTCAATTGTAGGGGTTGATGCGCAGTATCGAGTACAGTTCACAAGGTGTTTGGGTGGCCGAAGTTCCCCCAACCGAGCGAGTGGACAAATTTCCCCCATGCCACCCTATGTGTTTGGCTTAATGAAATAATAGCAAAATAATGTTGTCGTCATTACGATATTGATATATCAATAATTTGACGCAAGATTATAGAAAGTAGAAGGAAGACTCGAAGGAAACAATGGCTCTAGAAGTAGTTACTGATGGCAAGAAAGACAAAACTGAAAAGAATGACTAGGAAAATGTACCCAACAAGGGAACACGGGACGCGACATATGTTTTGTTTTGTGTGCCACCTTCTTTTGTGTTAATAGTAAATAGATAATAAATAAAACAATTCACGTGGTATTATAAGGAGCAAATAGCCCGTTGAACGAAAGCAACGAAGAACTGAGAACGAAACAGTGGTGTTTATATCTTCATAGTTCTTTTCCATTTTTTTAAGATTATGCAATCAAAGAAGAGATAATTAGGAGTTACTACCATCTATCTTCGGAGGACCAAAATAAAAAGAACGTTTAGCTCGACTGGCAAGAGACCGACAACGTAGATACAGGTCGTGGCTGGTAAACCTGGGTGACCAGGTGGAGAGATGGAGAGAGCGGTGCACAAGGTTAGACGTCTGCGATAGGAAACTGGCAAAGCTGTTACTGGACAAGTAAAAGAAAAGGTTCCTGATGCTTCTTGTTTGATTGATAGGAGTAGTCTACAGGAACCATACGTTTAAATATTCTAAGTACTGCCTATTTGCATAAGTGTGTGTTTCTGGCGTGCCACCGCTGGTTGGTTTTTCTTTTGTTTTGATTATTATTATTATGGTGTCTAAAATATTTCCTGTAGTAGCATCGGATCAATACGCTGAGAAAGAATTGTCACCCAGTACTTTGCACCTCGATCCATCGCCGAGCATTATTAGTAAACAGTAGCTACAGGTCTCATCCACTATCGCGAAGTACACATAGCACGATTAGGAGATTTATGCATAGAAAGACATAAAATTATTGACACAATCATCAGTTAAGTCGCCCGACAATATTACGCCTGAGCAGATTTTTACTTGTCTCAGACAACGCCATTGTCAATTGTTTGTAGGCCAAGTCTACAAAAACTTGTGTAAAACAACAAACTGTAATGACGTAATACGCATTCCATAAATAGCTGCACCAGAGGGGAGATCCCCAATCTATTTTTAGACCACTACATTTATTCTTAAATTGCCGCGTTTCAGAAGGACAAAAGCAGAAATTAATGCTACATAATAATCGCATATAAAACATAAAATCATGCAAAAAATCGTTTTTAAGCCAAATCTGCGTCGGCCAGTCCCTTTAAGCATCACTTCATCATCATCATCAACACCTCCATAAACTCTTCTCCCCGTCCCTAATGAGCCTTACGGTTTCTGCGGACGTTAAGCACTATGTTTACTTGCTTAACTATTCCGTTTCACCGTCCCTAATAAGCTTGATGGTTTATGTGGACGTTAAGTACCATGTTTACCTACTTCCTTTTTTGCAGGATGTCCCTCTGGTGGAGTTTTTGTACCTTGTATTTACACACATCCAGCTGAGAGTTACCGTAGGCGACTTAGGTCTTTGTTGTTGTGTTCGTGTGACGTCTTTTGAGCGCTACTTAACTTCCTTGTGTGTTGGTTCCTTTTTACACAGTTTAAATGTCATAGGCTACAAAGCAAAGACATGAATATTGATGATCCCAGAGACCATACAAATCTAAAACCCAAAGCGCTCGTGCGACATACAAACGAGATAACTGGCGCTCGAAATACGTAACACAAGTACTGGTAGAGTTTATGTAGCTTGTATTTACACGCGTGCCAGGTGAGAGCTACCGTTGGCGACTTAGGTCTTTATTGTTGTACTTGTGTTACGTATATCGAGCGCTAATTAACTCCCTTGTTTGTTGATTTTCCAGAGAAAATCTATGTCTAGTGTGATCCAAGGTTATGACGTCCTGTAGCGAGTTTGACGTCATCTTAACTGTTTCAGATAAGGAATGTCTGAAAAGAGAGGAAGGAGAAAAGTCGTCCAGTGTTAACTACAGCATATTTCCACTAATTCGAGTATCCTCACTGGCTGAGGTAAGAGCGAAACTTTTTATCGAATTTAAAGGCAACTCAACAAGATGGCAGCAGTTTCCTGTGACACCAGCCATACCAGCGCTGTAAATACACCACTTAGGTGGTAGATATTAAAAAAAGCGCTAAAAGCTACTGTCGCTATCATTCTTAATTGATGACTGGAGGCATGTGCAACATTTTATTGTTGGTGTTGCTATTATTAATATATATATTGTATAATTATATTTACAGACGATCATTTCCTATCACATGACAAATTTGGAAACCTTGGGTGGACGTTCTTTTGGTTTTATCGTACCGACTGTATGGAACTCGTTCCCGGCCGATATGAGAGCTTCACTCTATGTGTGTGTGTGTGTGTGTGTGTGTGTGTGTGTGTGTGTGTGTGTGTGTGTGTGTGTGTGTGTGCGTGCGTGCGTGCGTGCGTGCGTGCGTGCGTGCGTGCGTGCGTGTGTATATGTGTGCGTGCGTGCGTGCGTGCGTGTGTGTGTGTGTGTGTGTGCCAGTGTGCGTGCGTGTGTGTGTGTGTGTGTGTGTGCGTGTGTGTACGTGTGTGTGTGTGTGTGTGTGTGTGTGTGTGTGTGTGTGTGTGTGTGTGTGTGTGTGTGTGTGTGTGTGTGTGTGTGAGAGAGAGAGAGAGAGTGTGTGTGAGGTAGGGAATTATGGGTACGTAGTAATATAATGAATTTTTTTTCTTATCTGTATATTATTCCTCTGGTGTATATACATTAGTAGTTGTCATAATTATATACATTACTTTCTTGAACATGCTACCTTCGATTCTTTCTAACTTAGAAAATGGTGAAAATGTAAAGCTCAATGAGCTTGTGTACACCAGACAACAGCGCTAAACAAAATGTATCTATTATTATTATGATGATGTCCCAGTACTCAAGGGCAATGGCATCAATGGCATCGACAAATACCGAGGCAGCGCAGGCACAAACTCCGATAAAGGACAGCGACCGGGAGATCCGTTCTCAACCCTGGTTATCCGGTGTGTGCCTGTTCATCCCCCTAGCCATACTAACAGCAGTAGGGGGCAACCTGCTTATTATCCTTTCCTACAAGAGGGACGCGCTACTGAGGAACGTTCACAACCTCTATCTGCTGCACCTGGCCGTCTGCGACTTTTTCATAGGTTCCGTCAGCATGTCGTTCTATTTTATTTACACAGGTGAGTTTGTCAGCTTGCTATTTGAGCCATCGGCATACTGTTCTGTTTGATCCACTCACACACACGCATACACACACACACACACACACACACACACACACACACACACACACACACACACACACACACACACACACGCGCGCGCGCGCGCGCGCGCTTGCGCCTGGACCGAGGACAGTGTTGTCGGTTTGCAGTGGTGTTTTGATTGCACTGACTGGGAAATGTTTTATCAAATGTGTACCAGTTTTATTGAACTAACCGATGAATCTGTGATGCCCTGTAATCATGTCACTATATTTCGGAACAACGAACCTTGGCTAAGAAAATATCTGAAAAGGGGTTCTGAACAAGAACAAGATGGTCTTTTTCCAGGGTACAACAGTTGAGAAGAAACAAGTGAACAGGGAAGTTAGGGGGGCGATTAGAAAGGCAAAGGAGAAATATAGGAAGAAAATTGAGTCGAAGTTCAGCGGTCTTTGTCTTCGTGCTGCTTGGCAAAGCATTAGTAACATGGCAGCTGTCAACAAGGTGTCTGCTCCTCGGGAGTCAAGGGTTAGTCTGGTGAGGCATTGTCAAACCACATGAACAGTTTCTTCACCCGTTTCGAAACAGGTTAGTTTTCATCACACATTTCCGATGTGAGGCAGTCCTTGATGTCGGAAGACAGTGCTGTTACTGACCAGGAGAGAGTTTTGGGGCTGTTCAAGCATATAGGTGTAGATAAATGCTCAGATCCCGATGGGGTTTGTGGCAGAACTCTCAGATTTTGTGCAGAGCAACTTAGTGGCGTCTTTCAACGCCTCTTGCAGACCTCCATAGACACATGTACCTTCCCCGATATTTGGACACTTTCAACTGTAATTCCGATCCCTAAAAAGATAACCCGAAACTACATAACGACTTTGGACCTGTTGCACCCGCTTCCCTTATTATGAAAACGTTGGAAACAATCAATAGGTTCCTCATCCTAGCTGTCATTGAGTGTAACTTAGATCCTCTTCAGTTTACTTACCGGTCTGGGAGGGATATGGATGATACCAAGCTGTTCATTTTGAACACCTTGTACAGGCATCTTGAGGGGCCTCAGACTCATGCGAGAATTTTATTCGCTGATTTTTCTTCTGCTTTTAACACCATACAACCACACATTTTAGCTAACAAACTTGTCTCACATTTTAGTCTGGACAATCATTTAGTTCTATGGATCATTGACTTTCTGACCAACAGATCGCAAAGAGTTTTTGTCAACGGCAGTTTTTCAGAGCTGTCACTGACATGTACTGAGTCTCCTCAGGGGTGTGTCCTGTCTCCACTTCTCTATATTTTATATATAGACGACTGCAGAAGTAACCACTTAAATAGGTTTTTGGTAAAATTTGCAGACGACAGTGCTCTACTATCACTACTTCAGGGATCTGAGCAGTACCATGGTCCCGCCTTAACTGAGTTTGTTGACTGGTGCGACAACTCTTATTTAGATCTAAACGTGAGGAGATGTTACACCAAGGAGATGATTGTTGATTTTAGGATGCAGGAACACAGTCCATGGAAGACCCATGTCCACAATAACGAAGTTTATATTGTCAGTAAATACAAGTACATAGGCACCATTTTTGCCGACAAGCTGAAATGTGTGTGTGTGTGTGTGTGTGTGTGTGTGTGTGTGTGTGTGTGTGTGTGTGTGTGTATGTGTGTGATATTGTTTTAATTGCTCAGTGTGGTACTTTAATTAGTTTAATTACATTTTGATAAACAACAAGTATGCGATCATAAGTTCATTACTATTTGACGATGACGTCACAATTTGTTCTATATTTATAACTATGGTTAATAGTAAGTCCCTTTTCTTGGTGGTGCTGTGTTT
>CAUZXP010000078.1:24789-34789 GCA_963584105.1 Alviniconcha strummeri
CCACTTCTGTGGATATTCAGAACGCACTGTATGAAGCTACAGTCACTCTTTCGCATATACGACTTGAACTCAGCGGGTCTGCTCGGAAGCAGAGAATAGTGCTATTGTTACCATTGTGAATCGAGATGGGACGCTTGACAAGCGTCCCCCCCCCCCCCCCCCCCCCCAAAAAAAAAAAGGAAAACCAGCACAGCTTTCAAACCGAAATAATTTTGGTTCTACACAGGAACATACAGCAATTATTTTTATTTTTTCAGACTGTATGGACCCATTCATCCTTTCTAGGTTAGGCCATTGCAACTCACTCCCTTCACGCTGTCCAAATCATCTTGAAAAACGACAAACGCGCCAAAACTCAACCGTGCTCAGAGCTCCTTAACGAGACTGTTTTCCCCTTTCTCAGAATTCTTCGTTGGCTATTATAGAAGATGTACTGAAGATATCTCCAAGTAAGCACTTCCTGAGTATTAGTTGTCAAATCTTTGTCACCCCCTTTTCTCTGATACAATAGCCCTGATATAACCGCACTGGTTGACTGGGCGTAAAACACCAATTACGTACTTACTTCTCTGATACAGCCCCTGTTTATCTGTCGGGTTTTCTTCATACGTGCTGCCCCTCAAGAAAACTCTGGTCCTCGTCTCCCCCAATAACTGTATGCATTCCGCATGTTAAGACCAAAACATTTGGACATCGTTCTTTTTCCTATGCTGCTCCTTCTGTTTGCAGTTTCGTGCCTCATGAACTTACACACACTGAGTCAACCGCTGCATTTAGACCCGCACTGAAGACCGACCCGTTCAGAAATCTATTGCCGCTACTAAACCTCCTCTGAATCCCCCCCCCCCTCCCCACCCCCCAGCCTGCTCTTAATTATTTCACTTGACTTCTGTGCTGTGCTGTGCGTGTGTGTACTTGTAAATACCACCCCTTTGTTTCTATCCTTAACTCCATGTTGTGTCCTTGCAGTGTTCCACTAGAAGTGGTACCTGGGTGCACTGATGTGTAAGTTGTATCTGGCGGAGGACTTCACCATGTGTACCATGTCCACGATAGTCATTGTCCTTTTTGCGTGGGACAGGCTGGCCGTCGTCAATCTGGGAGCCAGCTATTCTGTGTGTGTGTGTGTGTGTGTGTGTGTGTGTGTGTGTGTGTGTGTGTGTGTGTGTGTGTGTGTGTGTGTGTGAGCGTGCGTGCGTGCGTGCGTGCGTGCGTGCGTGCGTGCGTGCGTGTGTGTGTGTGTGATTGTATATGTCTGAGCGTATATATTACGTGCATGAATGGTGTGTGCTACGTATTAAGTTTTTTTTGTTTTTTTTGAAAAAGGTTTTACGCTGTATAAAAGCTATTACATGTATTACTATTATTATAATGCAGCGATCGTGTGTGTGTGTGTGTGTGTTTGTATGTGTGTGTATGTGTGTATGTGTGTGTGTGTGTGTGTGTGTGTGTGTGTGTGTGTGTGTGTGTTTGTATGTGTGTGTGTATGTGTGTGTGTGTGTGTGTGTGTGTGTGTGTGTGTGTGTGTGTGTTTGTATGTGTGTGTGTGTATGTGTGTGTGTGTGTGTGTGTGTGTGTGTGTGTTGTGTGTGTGTGTGTGTGTGTGTGTGTGTGTGGTGCGAGTGTGCGCACGCGTACGTGTGTGTGAGTGCGCGTGCATGAGTGCGTGCGTGTGTGCGTACGTGCATACGCGTGCGTGTGTGTGTGTGTGTGTGTGTGTGTGTGTGTGTGTTGTGTGTGTGTGTGTGTGTGTATGTGTGTGTGTGTAGTGGTGTTGGTGGTGGGGGGGGGGGGGGGGTGTTGGGGGGGGGGTATGATCCGTCGAAGTCAGTGCCCCCTCACTTATTTTAGGATCAAATGCTGAGCTGATTTCATTTAGTCTCTTCTCTTGTACCGTTAGCAGCTTCAATGCAAGCAGGGAATGCAGCGTCGTCTGCCTTGTTGTATCGAATCTCGTCTCGTCTAACATTACTCTGTGTGTGTGCGTGTGTGTGCGTGTGTGTGTGTGTGTGTGTGTGTGTGTGTGTGTGTGTGTGTGTGTGTGTGTGTGTGTGTGCGTGTGTGTGTGTGTGTGTGGTAGGAGGGGGTGGGGGGGGGGGGGCTAGGAGGGGGTGCGGGGGGGCTATGTTCAGTCGAAGACATTGCCCCCTCACCGTCTTATTTTAGGATCAAAATAATGCTGTGCTGATTTCATTTAGTCTCTTCTCTTGTACCGTTAGCAGCTTCAATGCAAGCAGGGAATGCAGCGTCGTCTGCCTTGTTGTGTCGAATCTCGTCTCGTCTAACATTACTGGACTAGTTACAGTGTCACACAAGTGTTTGTCTATTCGCCGTCACAATCGCTCCAACATCATCTTCACCTATTAAGCATCCTTCCTCATTTCTGTTTGCCACCAGAGGGTGCAGACGAAACGATGGGCCTACGTCAAACTGGCTGCCGCCTGGATCTTCAGCGCGCTTCTGTACTCCCCGGCGATCCTCCTTTGGGACGTGGTCAAAGGCAGTTCTATTAATAAATCTAACACATGTGACCCGGAGTTCGAGGACAACCTGGTGTTTGTCCTGGTCACAGCCAACATTGAATTTTCCATACCTCTTGTGGCCCTGTCCACCATTAACGCAATGCTCTTTGTGGCGATGAAGAAGATTACCAAGGCCAAAGAGACCCCTGGCGAAGGTCAACAGCACCATCATCACAAGAATCAGACTGGAGGCCCTCTATCTGATGCTAGTCCACCCGAGCTAGAGGGACGTACCAGGCAATCTGTTGTGCAGTTCCATAGTATACTACAATATCAAACACCAGGGTGCGGCACGAACACTGGGGGGTCTGCTAACGCTTCAGACACAACACCAACTGTTCAGCTACGGATCCCCTTTCTCAACCAGCTACCACGCTAACTGAAGCCAACCAGACATCTTCGCTTCCAACGGCCCACTCTTCTGCAACATCCACCCTCCTCCAGGGAGTAGAACCAATCCTCCAATCCCCCAACAACTCTTCCCAGACAACGATCAACCTCTTTGCAACATTCTCCCTGTTCCAAGAATCCCTCGAAATACAACCAACCACCAACCTCTTCACAGCAACCTCCCTGATCCAAGGAGCCAAGGATTTGCTTGCGCGGGAAAGAGACGCCGCGAGCGACGCCTGCTTGTCATCCTGGTGGGTCTCGTTGTGGCATTGATCGTCTTCTGGCTGCCGTACAACGTCGCCTCAGTTATCAACGCCACCTGTGAAACATGCGTCGACAAGCACCCTGTGCGAGGCCTTAACCTGGCTTGTGTGGTTCAAGTCGTGCGTCAACCCGTTTATCTACGCCTACAACTCGCAGCGGTTCCGTAGTAACTTTCGGTATTTTTTGTCCCCAGTTTTACCGGCGAAGTTATTGAGAACATTTCCAAGCAGACGCAGAAGGGAATCACAGGCATCTAATGACACAAATGTTACGTGGCAGACTCTAGCCCACACCACTGACAGTTGGTTTAGAAGGAATGAGGAAAGATAAACCAAGTTAAATAGCAGGAGCACCGAGGTAGGAAGGGGGCAGGGCAAGGAGAGTGGAGTGCGGCCCACAGGAAGGGCATCGTTGCATATGGTGGGAAAGGAGGCAAGGAGAACGTGGGGAACTCCCGAGGAGAGTGGGAATATGGTGGGAATGAATTAAGGTGGGGGTGGGGGGTGGGGGGTAAGGAAGAACACGACTCTGATAAACGAGAGAAGAAAATTCAACTGACTGATCAGTCCGAAATGCCTGCAGCAGGAGCAGCAGCAGCCGGGCAAGAAGTAACACATGTTTCTATTTTGACTTGGCTGCGACCATTGAATCATCTCTTTTCTGACTGATCGTGGTGTATCAGGCACTTCCCAACTAAGTGACGGCGATTCTTGACAAAGAAGGGTTCATCTCTCTGATATCGCTGAAGCATGCCACTGAAGACGATATGAAAGGACTTAATCTGAAACCTAGTTGCGCTTCAAGAAGCCCCGAAAGACCTCCAGCAAGAACTCAGTGACATTCCCTCCACGCAATGACATTCCCTCCCTTCTGACATCCGTCACATTCAGTCATCTCACGCCTTCAAAACTGCGATAAAAACTCACGTCTACAAACCACGAGTGATGTCTTCTTACTTGCCTCCCTCACCCCTCGTTATATTCTTTCTGTGCGCCCACGCTCCTTGTGAAAGTACACACATTCAGTCAACCGCTTCATTTAGACCCGCACTGAAGACCGACCCGTTAAAGAACCTATTGCTGCTGCTAAACTACTTCTGAAACCCACACCCTCTTAATTATTTCACTTGATTTCTGTGCTGTTCTGCACCGTGGTATGTGGTGCTGTGGTGTGTGTGTGTGTGTGTGTGTGTGTGTGTGTGTGTGTGTGTGTGTGTGTGTGTGTGTGTGTGTGTGTGTGTGTGTGTGTGTGTAAATATATATCGCACAATGTTTCGTCCATTCAATAAACGTGAGAAAAACACAACACGCAGTGGATCTAGCTGTTCGATAAGAATGCTAAATTGCGTTCTGGTGCAGTTAGAGAGAGAGAGAGAGAGAGAGAGAGAAGAGAGAGAGAGAGAGAGAGAGAGAGAGAGAGAGAGAGAGAGAGAGAGAGAGAGAGAAAGAGAGAGTGTGTGTGTGTGTGTGTGTGTGTGTGTGTGTGTGTGTGTGTGTGTGTGTGTGTGTGTTCAAGGCAATATTATGTTGATATATTTGAAGTTTTAAAGGAGTTTTCTGTAGCATTAATTTCTGCTTTTGCTCTTTTAAAATACGGCAATTTAGGAATAAGTGTAGTAGTATAAAATTAGACAGGGGATCTCCCCGAGGGTGCAGTATTTACGGAATGGGTATTACGTTATTACATTGTGTTGTTTTACACGTTTTAGTAGACGGCCTACAAACAATTGACAGTAGCGTTGTCTCAGGCACGTAATTTGCTCATGCATAATAATTAGTCGGGCGACTTAACTGATGATTTAGTGAATAAATTTACATCTTTCTTTGAATAAATCCTCTAATCGTACAATGTATACTTCACTATAGTGCATGAGACCGGTAAGTGATGTTTACTAATAATGCTCGGCGATGGACGGAAGTGTAAGGAGTTGGATGACATATATTTCTCAACGAATTGTTCCGATGCTACTAAAGAAAATATATGTAGGGGTGTCCACAGGGTAACCGGCTCGGAAGAATTTCCAGTCCGAGTCTCCAGGGATGAAGCTCCATTTTCTAATAATAATATTGAAAAGAGAAGAAAAACCTACCGGCCGGTGGCACGCCAGAAACACACACGTTACATAAACAGGTTGTACTTAGTAGAATATTTAAACGTATGGTTCCGGTAGACTAGCTAGCTAGCGCTACTATCAATCGAAAAAGACGTATCAGAAACCTTTTCTTTTACTTGTCCGGCAGCAGCTTGCCAGTCTCCTATCGCAGACGTCTAACCGTGTTCACAGCTACCAGCTACAACCTTTATCTACGTTATCGGTCTCTTGCCAGTCGAGCTAAACGTTATTTATTTATTTTTATTTTGGTCCTCCAAAGATAAATGGTAGTAACTCCAAAGTACCTAACTATGAAGATATAAACACCACTGTTTCATTCTCAGTTCTTCGTGGGTTTCGTTCACTGTATGGGCTATTTGATCCATATAGCACATCTAAGAATGTATTTATTATCTATTAACACAAAAGAAGGCGGCGCATAAAACGCACGTCCGTCCCGTGTTCTTTTGTTGTTTCCATATTACTAGTCGTTCGTTTTTAGTTTTGTTATTCTTACCATCAGTAACTACTTCTAGAGTCATTGTTTCCTTCGACTCTTCCTTCGCCTTTCTATAATCTTCCGTCAAATTATTGATATCGTAATGACGTCAAAATGATTTTGCCATCATTTCACTGAGCCAAACACATACATTAGGGTGGCATGGGGGAAATTCGTCCACTCCCTCGGTGGTGGGGGTGGGGGGGGGGGGGGACTTCGGCCACCCAAACACCTTGTGAACTGCACTCAATACTACGCATCAACCCTTACAATTGAACTTTTCCAAACTGTAACATCGGCTTCATAATGGATCAGAAACAAACAAAACAACAAACGAGAGTGATTGTTACAAGTAGCGTATGGGAAAACGGGTCCTACTTTTGGAGCTATTCGCTTGGCAAAAAACCCATAGTGTGGGTTGTATGAAAATGACCGACATACTGTTGGCAGATCTTGTTTGTTTTGAAGTTCAATTTTTGCCGCGATCTGCTATGGTGGCAGAAGGAGCCCTGGGAGGATGGGTACTTTACAACTGCAAGTTAAACACACACTTCTGGCCAGCACCAGAATCATGAGAGTACTCGTGAAAACCCCTGACCTCGACTAAGACAACTGTCTGACCTATACCGACATGACTGATTGAATAATTGCTTGGTTGCGTGAAAACTATGCACCATGAATGAAAACGCTGTGTGTGTGTGTGTGTGTGTGTGTGTGATGTGTGTGTGTGTGTGTGTGTGTGTGTGTGTGTGTGTGTGTGCGGGCGCGCGCACACGCGCGCTAGTACATTGTTTGGGCGTGTGGATCTTTTCTTGTTATTTACTTGTTTTTGTTTTTTACCATCTAAAAGTAAGCAACAAAGAAAGTATGTTTTTACAGTCGAAAGTTAAACGATAGAAAATGCTAAAAACTAATGGTTTGTTTTGTTTTCTCTGAGAGCTGAGGGCAAGAAAATGCGTATTGTAGGTTTGTTTGTTTTTTAGTCCAGAACTTTATCTTTGTAGCAAACGTATTTGCTATTCTCTTCTTCAGTTTTTGTGTTTGTAGAAGTTCGGATGTTCCCCTGCATATAAGAGCAGAACCATTCCCGCAGCATTATCATTTTCTCGCTCTGGGATGCACCAAATGTTTCAATCTTCAATATATCCACGGGCATGGCATCCTCATATGCTACTTTTGTCTTAGCAGTATTATTGTCTTCCTTCGGAGCTGCTTGCATACGTCTTTTAACTTTGACCAAGCTATTTTCGTGGACATGATTCATGGTAGTAAGCTTCCTTGGCTCTAAGGTCCACTTGGACTCTACCTGTCACCTCGATTTCTTGGGCCTTCTTGATGGATGAATCCGCATCACTTCTTAAGTTTTTCGAACCTGATGTACCCATTCAATCACTTTTGCTTCTTGTCACAAATGATACAGGTGTCCGCTGGGAACAATATTCTGAGGCATTCAGCGTCTGAGGCTCTTCTTCTCTTTGATGTTGAAGGTTTATCTGTGTTGTTCTTCCTGTTTGAGGAGGTACCTCTGATGGAGTTTATGTACCTTGTATTTACACGCATGCCAGGTGAGAGTTACCGTAGGTGACTCAGGTCTTTGCTGTTGTACTTGTGTTACATATTTCGAACGCTAATTAACTCCCTTGTGTGCTGATTTTTCCTGTTGTGTTTTAGCGTATTGTATTTTTCAAACATGCTTGAAATTCGTGAAAGCTTGGTAACATTTTTGGTGAAATCCGTCGACTGAATCATCCAATGTTTAGGGAAATTAATTCAGATTAGCAACGAAATTCGGGTCTTCTCCATGAATCTGTCGGAGCTGACGACATCACCGAAGCTGCTCTTTGTTTTGCTCAGTCAGTGCAGTGACCTTTGTCTCAACATTATTTACATTGTGTGTGATGTATACTCTTGGCGATGTTTGACTTGCTTTTTTCTTACCTCTGTGTCTTTCCGTTTTTTTCTTTTCCGTGGTGAAAGATACGGGCTGCTTTTTTCTTACCTCTATATCTTTTTCCGTTTTCTGGTGAAAGATACGTGCTGTTCGTCACACATGATTGTAAAAAAGATCTACGAATTCAGACAGTTCAGTTCGACAGAATTGAAAGAAACATATTCTTATTTTATTTTTTACATTTTATTTGTTGTTGTTGTTGTTATTGTTGCTAAAATGTATTTGTCAGTGGCTTTTCCGTGTTACATAAAGATCTTGAGAAAAGTTGAAATGCCATTCGTTTGCAAGTTCGAGGGAGGCATTCATTTAGATCTGACATGAAACAAATATTGAACATCTGGAAGACTACTCCCTGATATGTATAGATCTCTACATCATTTATGCTCGACCGGGTGATTAAAATCAATCATATCCACTATTTTAGCGCAGCAGCTGTGAAAAAAAGAAGAAGAAAAAAAGAAAGAAAGAAAAAAGAGCTAATTACATGCACTACAGTGATCAGATATCAATTACATATCACATTGAAACTATCTTCAGCAAACCGATTTTGTCTCTGTATACCTAAATCTGCATTACCTCTATTATTTGAGGAGGATATTTCAAGTTGCGCATAGAATAATGACTTTAATAATTAAGCAAAATTAAAGAATCAAAAATACTTTAAAAACATTAAGCACATACCCGTTCAAGTGATTTCTGGTGAGGTAGCATTGTGTCGATGTCAGTTCTCTCAATATCGCTCTCTCTCGCTCTAGTTCTCTCAATATCGGCCATGAAATATTCACCTGTAATCATGAAAAATGCAACCTCCGGTTCTGTTTAGGATTTCCCGGCTTGTTACGCCACTTGTGTATCAATAGACGATTTTCGGAAATAACAGGGGAAATAATCCGGAAGAGTGAAGCCCCTGCGGTAGGACATCATTCCAGACACGGACTTGATCTATATACTGGCATATATATATATTGGTCCATGATTTCAGAATGGGCCTCCATTCCAGTCGAAAAGCGCTGGTCTGTGACAGTATCAGACCTTCAAGCATGGACCTTCAAGCTGGATGCTGCGCGCTATGCGCGAGAAACTTTTTTTTTTTTTTTTTTTTTTTCTCTCGCGTACTACGGTCTTTTTGGTGCGGCCACATGCGGTGTGTCCGTTTGGAATGGAGGACTGACTGAATCGACCGCGAGCGTTCATTATTTACACCGTGTTCTAGATTCAGAAGAAATGTAAAAAATTATCGGTAGCCTCTGCGTCATCGTCAGTAGCAAGCGAAGCCGGTTGCTCTATTCCATCACTCGCATCGGATTGTGGATAGCAGTCGACAATCTTCTCCAGGTATTTCACCGAAAGATTGCTTCAAATATAGTTAGTTTTGAGGTGTTGATAAACTGATAGCTCGATAGATCGACAGCTCTGTGTTGTGTGTCAGCGTGAAGCGATATGTTCACCAGGACATTTGACATCAGGAGGTTAGTGTAAAAAACTAAAACAAACACTACACCCTGTTTGCATGCACTTCAGCAGCGTGTGTGTACTAATTAATACAACATTCACATACTTTGTTCAGATTTTGAGGTAGTAAGCTGTTAGAGAATAATGACTTGAAATTCAGAAATCACCCAGAAATAGAACTAAGGATAGATCAAAGTGTGCAACTAACTTGTAACTCATGTAAGTAAGCAGAATAATCTGCCAGAGAAATCTGCAGAAGCAGACCAAAACAAACATAATAACAACATATAATGCAGAATTTATTGGAGATAGGCGTAAAAAGTCACGAGGCCTGACTGAAAAGTGAGTTTTATCACATTTGTGTCTTTCAGTATGCTTACGTGCCATTAACGTTTGATCTAGATCTAGTTTCCGAGTAACACTGTGCAGGCTTCCTCGGTGCTGATGTCGGCAAAGCAATCAATCGTGTACTGAAAACTCACCTTTTACAGACTGTAATAAAACTCATTTTTGTTGTTGTAAATATTGGATTCATTCAGTAGATATGAAGCCGTTTGATTGATTTGAATGATATATGTGACTGAAAATGGCATTTAAAATGTCCCAGAAATTTCCGACTGGGCAAGTCACATCGCTTGCTAATGGTCATTTGACTGGCTCAGACGCTCCTTTCGTGTGCGAAACTGCGACCGCTTCGAGTAATAAAAAAAAGATAATTTTGCTGACATTGGACTGGCTGTGGGGACGCCCGCAGGCTTTGCTCCAGCGAAGGCATATTTCAAGCTTTCGCGTTGGTTTGGCAAACGGCACAAAACGGACGCCTTAAA
>CAUZXP010000078.1:39789-59789 GCA_963584105.1 Alviniconcha strummeri
AGGGAAGAACAGGAACAGCATGCAAAGAATTGTCCGTATCGCCTCCAAGATAATTGCAGTGCCTCAGAGAGACCTGGCTCTTTTATTTGAACAGATGATCTTACGAAAAGACCGCTCTATATTAACGAAGAAGGGCCATATTTTAAACAAGGAATTTACTACTCTTCCATCAGGATGCCCCATTTGTAAGACGAATAGATTTAAGAACTCTTTTATGCGGGTCGCATAACGCGTTTTAAACAATACATGAAGTGTCTATGTATACATGAAGTGTGTGTGTGTGTGTGTGTGGGGGGGGGGGGGGGGGGGGTCTGTGATATTGTTTTAATTGCTGTGTGTGGTACTTTTAATATTTTAATTATAATACCTTGTGATAAACAACAAATATGTGATCGTAAGTTCATTACTATTTTATGATGACGTCACAGTTCTATATTTATAACTATGGTTAAAATAATACCCTTTTGTTGGTGGTGTTGTGTTTGTTGTTGTATTGTTCTTTTAACTTTACGGATTCATTATTTTACGAGCCTTCCAGGACCACAACAAAATTGCCCCTTGTGGGATAATTAAAGTAAGTAAGTAAGTAGGAAAGTAAATATGGTGCTTAACGTCCACAGAAACGGTAAGGTTTATTAGGGACGGGGATAATTAAAGTTATTTGAATTTGAATGGTAGGGTTGGGAATGGCTCAGAGGTACAGCGTCGTACTCGTGATCGAAAGGTCGCCGGTGAGAGTCCTGGCAGGATCAGCGGGAGAATCGTTTTCTCCAGTGTCAGCTTTCTGTCTTGACTCATATTTCGGTATCCTTTAAACAGCAGTTTTATTGCAGTAGCACATAAAATATCTCAGCCATTCAGCCAAAAATGCAGGGGTCAGGTTACAGCTAAACGTGCATGCACCTTACGCATGTGGCTTCGAATAAAGTGATAGCGTGAAGTGGTGCATAGTTTTATGGTATACGCAGAACGTGCGCCAAAACTTCAGCAGTTTCACGTGGCACCAGCTGTGTAGCAACTAACCAACGCTGTTACCACTTCTGTGGATATTCAGAACGCGCTGTGTGGAGCTACATTCACTCTTTCAGGGTCTAATGTACGACTAGAGCTCAGTGGGTCTGCTGGGAAGCAGAGAATAGTGCTATAGTTACCATTGTGAATTGAGATGAGACGTTCGACAAGCGTTCCGCCTAAAAAAGGAAAACCAGCACAGCTTTCAAACCCAAATAATTTGTGTTCTACACAGCAACATACAGCAATTTTAAAATTTAAAACAATGGACCCATTCATCCTTTCTAGGTTCGTCTGCTGCAACTCACACCCTTCACGATGTCCTAATCATCTTGAAAAATGACAAACGGGCCAAAACTCAACCGTGCTCAGAGCTCCTTAACGAGACTGTTTCACCCCTTCTCAGAATTCTTCGTTGGCTATAATTGTAGACGATGTACTGAAGATATCTCCAAGTAAGCACTTCCTGAGTATTAGTTGTCAACTCTTTGTCACCCCCTTTTCTCTGATACAATCGCCCTGATATAACCGCACTGGTTGACTGTGCGTAAAACACCAATTACGTACTTACTTCTCTGAGACAGCCCCTGTTTATCTGTCGGGTTTTCTTCATTCGTGCTGCCCCTCAAGAAAACTCCGGGCCTCGTCTCCTCCAAGAACTATATGTATTCCGCATGTTAAGACCAAAACATTTGGACATCGTTCTCTTTCCTATGCTGTTCCTTCTGTCTGCAGTTCCGTGCCTCGTGAACTTACACACACTGATCATGAGTCAACCGCTGCATTTAGACCCGCACTGAAGACCAAACCGTTCAAAAATCTATTGCCGCTACTAAACCTCCTCTGAACCCCCCCAACCCCCCACCCCCCAGCCTGCTCTTAATTATTTCACTTGACTTCTGTGCTGTGCTGTGCGTGTGTGTACTTGTAAATACCACCCCTTTGTTTCTATCCTTAACTCCATGTTGTGTCCTTGCAGTGTTCCACTGGAAGTGGTACCTGGGTGCGCTGATGTGTAAGTTGTATCTGGCGGAGGACTTCACCATGTGTGCCATGTCCACGATGGTCATTGTCCTTTTTGCGTGGGACAGGCTGGCAGTCGTCACTCTGGGAGCCAGCTACTCTCTGTGTGTGTGTGTGTGTGTGTGTGTGTGTGTGTGTGTGTGTGTGTGTGTGTGTGTGTGTGTGTGTGTGTGTGTGTAATTGTATATGTCTAAGCGTATACATTACGTGCATCAATTGTGTGTGCTTGCGTATTAAGTTTTTATTTTGAAAGATGTTTTAAGCTGTATAAGAGCTATTATTATTATAATGCGGTGATCGAGGATTATTATTACCGGAAATTTAGATACGTTCAAACAATGTGCCAATGCAGTGTGCCAGTGTTCTTTGGTGGGTGGGACGAGGGGGGGAGGGGGGGGGGCATGAGCATGAAGTTACAACAGGGATCTCGCTGTGAGTGAATCGCGCGCTCACGTTTGTGTGTGTGTGCGCGTGCATGAGTGCGTGCGTGTGTGCATATGTGCACACGCGTGCGTGTATGTGTGCGTGCGTGCTTGCGCGCGTGTGGGTGTGTATGTGTGTGCGTGGGGGGGGGGGGGGGGCGGGGGGGGGGGGGGCTATGTTCAGTCGAAGACATTGCCCCCTCACCGTCTTATTTTAGGATCAAATGCTGTGCTGATTTCATTTAGTCTCTTCTCTTGTACCGTTAGCAGCTTCAATGCAAGCAGGGAATGCAGCGTCGTCTGCCTTGTTGTGTCGAATCTCGTCTCGTCTAACATTACTGGACTAGTTACAGTGTCACACAAATGTTTGTCTATTCGCCGTCACAATCGCTCCAACATCATCTTCACCTATTAAGCATCCTTCCTCATTTCTGTTTGCCACCAGAGGGTGCAGACGAAACGATGGGCCTACGTCAAGCTGGCTGCCGCCTGGATCTTCAGCGCGCTTCTGTACTCCCCGGCGATCCTCTTTTGGGACGTGGTCAAAGGCCGTTCTATTAATAAATCTAACACATGTGACCCGGAGTTCGAGAACAACCTGGTGTTTGTCCTGATCACAGCCAACATTGAATTTTCCATACCTCTTGTGGCCCTGTCCACCATCAACGCAATGCTCTTTGTGGCGATGAAGAGGATTACCAAGGCCAAAGAGACCCCTGGCGAAGGTCAACAGCACCATCATCACAAGAATCAGACTGGAGGCCCTCTATTTGATGCTAGTCCACCCGAGCTAGAGGGACGTACCCGACAATCTGTTGTGCAGTTCCATAGTATACTACAATATCAAACACCAGGGTGCGGCACGAACTCTGGGGTGTCTGCTAACGCTTCCAGACACAACACCAACTGTTCAGCTACGGATCCCCTTTCTCAACCAGCTACCACGCTAACTGAAGCCAACCAGACGTCTTCGCTTCCACCGGCCAACCCTTCTGCAACATCCACCCTCCTCCAGAGAGTAGAACCAATCCTCCAATCCCCCAACAACTCTTCCCAGATAACGACCAACCTCTTTACAACAACCTCCCTGTTCCAAGAATCCCTCGAAATACAACCAACCACCAACCTCTTCACAGCAACCTCCCTGATCCAAGAAGCCCCCGAAATACCTTCCGAAATCCCCACTGCGACATCGCCACTGCAGCCAACATCCCTCCTCCAAGAAGTCCTCACGCCTCCCAAACTCCCTACACCGACATCTTCCCAGCGATCGTTCGAACTCTCTGCATCAGACTCCGTTTCTGCAGGAGCCCCCAAGTCTGCCGAAATCCCTACTGCGACATCTTCCCAGCCATCGGACAAACTCGCTACAACAACTTGTCTCGTCCAAGAAACTCACAAGACTCCCGAAATCTACACCAAGATCGCTTCCCAGGTCCAAGGATTTGCTCGCGCGGGAATGAGACGCCGCGATCGACGCATGCTTGTCATCCTGGTGGGTCTCGTTGTGGCATTGATCATCTTCTGGCTGCCATACAGCGTCACCACAATTATCGAATCCGCCTGCAAAACTTGCGTCAACGAGGACCTGTACGAGGCCGTAACCTGGCTTCTGTGGTTCAAGTCGTGCGTCAACCCGTTTATGTACGCCTACAACTCGCAGCGGTTCCGTAGTAACGTTCGGTATTTTTTGTCCCCAGTTTTATCGGCGAGGTTATTGAGAACGTCTCCAAGCAGACGCAGAAGGGAATCACGGGCATCTAATGACACAAATGTTACGTGGCAGTCTCTAGCCCACACCATTGAAAGTAGGTTTAGAAGGAATGAGGAAAGATAAACCAAGTTAAACAGCAGGAGCACCGAGGTAGGAAGGGGGCAGGGCAAGGAGAGTGGAGTGCTGCCCACAGGAAGGGCATCGTTGCATATGGTGGAAAGGAGGCAAGGAGAACGTGGGGAACTACCGAGGAGAGTGGGAATATGGTGGGAATGAATTAAGGGGGAGGTATGGAAGAACGCGACTGTGATAAACGAGAGAAGAAAATTCAACTGACTGATCAGTCGGAAAGCGCCTACAGCAGGCGCAGCAGCAGCCGGGCAAGAAGTTACACATGTTTCTATTTTGACTTGGCTGTGATCATTGAATCATAGCCCTTTTTCTCCGGATCGTGGTGTATTAGGCACTTCCCAAACTACGTGACGGCGATTCTTGAAAAAAGAAAAGAAAAGGGTCATCTCTCTGATATCGCTGAAGCATGCCACTGAAGAAGATATGAAAGGACTTAATCTGAGACCTGGTTGTGCTTCAAGAAGCCCTTAAATAACTCCAACAAGAAAGTACACTGCGCTCTAAGGCAATGACATTCCCTCCCTTCTCACATCCGGCACATTCAGTCATCTCACGTCTTGAAAACTGCAGTAAAAACTCGCGTCTACAAACCATACCACAGGTGATGTCTACTTACTTGCCTCCCTCACCCCTCGTTACATTCTGTGCGTCCACGCTCCTTGTTAAAGTGCACACATTCAGTGAACCGCTTCATTTAGACCCGCACTGAAGACCGACCCGTTAAAGAACCTATTGCTGCTACTGAACTTCACCCACACTCCGAGCATCGCTCACCGGCACCTTCCTCCAAACTCTGCCAGATTTAGTTACACTACTGAAGGGGCACTCTTTATCTCCGCGCAGTTGTCCAACGACGCGGTCAGCGCCCTCCGAAAGGTTTGGGTACTGATCAAACTCCAGGCACTGGTTTACGGCATCCTTCCTTCAACCACTGCCGTATTTGGTTGCGCCATAGGGTCCAGAAAACTGTCAGCTAACGAGCAGTTTTTTGTTGGTTTTGAAACAGTAGTATGTTTGTTGCAAACAACTCAAATAAAACAAGGCGTGTCATTTATAGCCGCCAACAAAGTTTACACCAGCACAAATAAAACCACAATCGTTAGCTGACAGTTTTCTGGACCCTATGGCGTGTGCGTTCTGGCGTGTGAATGTTTTCTTGTTATTGTTTTTGTTTTTAACCATCTAAAAGAAAGCAACGAAGAAAGTATGTTGTTGCTTTTTTACAATCAAAAGTTAAACGACGACAGAAAATGCTAAAAACTAATGATTTGTTTTGTTTTCTCTGAGACCTGAGGGGGAAAAAATGCGTATTGTAGGTGCTTACATATTTTATCTTTTTATATTTTTGAGTGCAGAACCGTATCTTTCTCGCAAACGTGTTTGCTATTCTCTTCTTCAGTTTTTGTATTTGTAGAAGTTCGGATGTTCCCCTGCATATAAGAGCAGAACATTCCCGCAGCATTATCATTTTCTAGCTCTGGGATGCACCAAATGATTCAATCTTCAATGTATCCACAGACGCGGCTGAAAGTATCCTCATATGCTACTTTTGTCTTAAGCCCGTTCTTAACAGGGCGAATGTTTGTTTGCCGAACATGCTTCGGACAGTTCGACGAACTATGATTCGTTTCTTAACTAAACTTGTAGTTCGCCGAACATAGTTCGGACAGTTCGAAGAATTTACTTGTTCTCAAATGGCTTGTAATGAGATGCAAGTTTCTTCCCGAACTTGCGGCAGACGCGCAGCAGACAGCATGATCGAAAATGTAGGCTAAAGTCAAATCAAGTCAAGTCAGTATGCTTTAATCATCCCTCACAGGGTAATTCAACTAACTACTATCTCATTCTGGGTCTCCGAGACAAGGCTGCGCCTCCCACAAGTCAACAAATAAACAAATTCCCTCCGAAGCGAGTGAAGAACCTAGCGACACCGTCATCCATTTTTATTTTTTCTTCATCCACAGGAGAGCTCTGCTCTCAACCAGTCAGAAGCAATATTCGTCGAATAGGGCGAATGTTCCCAGAACATGTTGAGCGAAGCTTTTTGGACCCCGAATATAGCTTCGACGAATACCTCCAACTAGGTTCGCGAAGAAAGGTTTGTCCAATTAAGAACCAACTACCTTCGCCGTATACTTCCAACTAGGTTCGCGAACAAACATTCGCCCAGGTAAGAACGGGCTTTAGCAGTATTACTGTCTTCCTTTGAAGCTGCTTGCATACGTGTTTTAACTTTGATCAAGCGGTTTTCGTGGCCATGATTTCTGGTAGTAAGCTTCCTTGGCTCTGAGGTCCACTTGGACTCTCTACCTGTTACCTAGATTTCTTGGGCCTTCTTGATGGATGAATCCGCATCACTTCTTAAACGTTTTACAAGTTTTTCGTACCTGATACACCCATTCAATCACTTTCACTTCTTGTTGCAAATGATACAAGTGTCCGCTGGGAACAATATTCTGAGGCATTCATCGTCTGAGGCTCTTCTTCTCTTTGATGTTGGAGGTTTATCTGCGTTGTTCTTCCTGTTTGAGGAGGTACCTCTGGTGGAGTTTATGTACCTTGTATTTACACGCATGCCAGGTGAGAGTTACCGTAGGTGACTCAGGTCTTTGTTCTTGTACTTACGTTACATATTCCGAACGCTAATTAACTCCCTTGTTTGTTGATTCTTCCTGTTGTGTTTTAGCGTGTGTATCTTTCAAACATACTTCAAATTCGTGAAAGCTTGGTAATATTTTCGGTGAAATCCGTGGACTGAATCATCCAGTGTTTGCGGGAAATTAATTCAGATTAGCAACGAAATTCGGGTCTTCTCCATGAATCTGTCGAAGCTGACGACATCACCGAAGCTGCTCTTTGTTTTGCTCAGTCAGTGCGGTGACCTTTGTCTCAACATTATTTACATTGTGTGTGATGTATACTCTTGGCGATGGTTGACTTGCTTTTTTCTTACCTCTGTGTCTTTTCCGTTTTTTCTTTTCCGTGGTGAAAGATACTGGCTATTCGTCACACATGATTGTAAGAACGATCTATGAACTCCGACAGTTCAGTTTGAAAGAATTGAAAGAAACATATTCTTATTGTTGTTGTTTTTGTTTGTTTTCTTCATCTTCTTCTTCTACTTTTTTAAATATTTTTCCTGAAATGTATTTGTCGGTGGCTTTTCCGTATTACATAAACAAGTTGAGAAAAGTTTAAATGCCATTCGTTTGCAAGTTCTAGGGAGGCATTCATTTAGATTTGACCTGAAACAAATATTGAACGCCTGGAAGACTACTCCCTGATATGTATAGATCTCTACATCATTTATGCTCGACTTAGTGATTAAAATAAATCATATCCACTATTTTAGCGCGGCAACTGTGGAGAAAAAAAAGTAAGTAATTATATGCACTACAGTGATCAGATATCAATTACATATCACATTGAGACTACCTTCACCAAACTGATTTTGTCTCTGTATACCCAGATCTGCATTATCTCGCTTATTTGAGGAGGATATTTCAAGTTGCGCATAGAATAATGACTTTAATAATTAAGCAGAATCAGTTAATCAAAAATACTTTAAAAACATTAAGCACATACCAGTTCAAATGATTGCTGGTGAGGTAGCGTTGTGTCGATGTCGTTGAAAATCAAAAGCAGACAGCGAAGAAACAACTACAATCGAAATCGCTTCAAATCCACCATTATGCATGCAAACGACAAAGGAACCATGAAGCTGAGTCCAAAATGGATGAGGGGGAGTCGGGTTTAAATTAGGTCGCTGCTTCTGCTGATAACGATAGTGAAGCGCGTCATAGCTGTAAGCTGTCCTACCTGCAAATGGTACAGTCCAAGTGTCGAAGTGGATTTCCCGGCGATGGGAAAATGGCTGTCGGGATTAATTTTAAGGATGTTGATAAGTGGTCTGGGACAGGCTAACGGCACTTGTTTGTTATGTTAATTAGAAGTCACATCTATGTAAACAGTTCCCTTACTGTTTTGGCGTATACATAGTATAAAGGCTGATTATATTTCCACAATCAAACTCCTACCAACCCAACCCCTGAAAGACTAGCCCACGTGACATTTTATTATTTTATTATTAAATAGAATTGAAGTGCTACCTCTAATAATACCGAATTTCAAACCCAAGCTCTGAATTCGCTCTAGGTCTCTCAATAACGGCCATGAAATATTCACCTGTAATCAAGAGAAACGCAACTTCCGGTTCTGTTTAGGATTTCATGGCTTGTTACGTCAATTGTGTATCAATTGAAACATGGCGAGCGAAGACAATCACCTAAACAGATCATGCGAAAGCAGCGACTCTGAAGAAGATAAAATACTACCAGAAATAGCTAGCAAACAATATGGCCTACAGCCATATCAGTTTGAACCATATACAGCAGAAAACGAATCTAATGATGATAGCAGTGATCACGAAGAAACGCCGGTGGACTGCGAACATGGCAGTCGCTTGGATTGTATCGAGTGGTGAGCATTTTGTTGCTGTGGTTTAATTTCTCCCTTTTTTTCTTCTTTTTTTTTTTTCTTTTCTTTTTTTCTTCTTCGTAGTTATGCTTATCACCGTAGGCGTGGTCAGAAGGCACCGCCACAATTATTTCAGCTTGATACACAAGTGACGTATTTCCGGTTTCTGTCTTTTGAACAGGTGAGCGTTAACGGCTTGGTGCCATTTTTATTCAATTAAAAATAAACGCTTTTTTCTTTTTTTCTTTTCTTTTTTTCTTCTTTTGCAAAAAGTAAATACGGACATTAACTCACTACATTAAAGTACACGTTTTAGCAAAAAAATCATTTTCCACGCGGGCTAGTCATGAAACTAAAATGTAGGGTCCAAAGAAGGAAAAATCGATCATAAATAATGATCTGGTGACTTCGCTGTCCATTGGAACGTGGCAAACGTTTTTGTTTTGTGTGTTCTATGTACATAATACACCAGAAAAAGAATGTCTGCCATTCCCACAACATGGGTTAACCCTTACGTATTGGTAGCTCACCGCCTATGTCTATGTGCCTGAAAATGTTCAGATAGAACCATAGTACCTGTGTGCAAAACGTCATGCCGTATGACGTCACTCCATTTTGCACTAAACACCTGATTTTTTGACCTTAGGAGCTCTGCTACGGTGGCGTTTATGTAGCTTCTATTTACACGCATGCTAAGGTGGCGTTTATGTAGCTTCTATTTACACGCATGCCAGGTGAGAGCTATCGTAGGCGACTTAGGTCGTTGTTGTTGTACTTGTGTTACGTATTTCAAGCGCTAATTAACTCCCTTGTATGTTGATTTTCCAGAGAAAATCTATGCCTAGTGTGATCCTAGGTTATGACGTCCTGTAGAGAGTTTGACGTCATCTTAATTGTTTCAGATAAGGAATGTCTGAAAAGAGAGGAAGGAGAAAAGTCACCCAGTGTTTACTACAGCATCTATCCACTAAGTCGAGTATCCTCACTGGCTGAGGTAAGAGCGAAACTTTTTATCGAATTTAAAGGCAACACAACCAGATGGCAGCAGTTCTTTTTGTGTGGCATTAGCCGTGCCAGCGCTGCAAATACACCACTTAGGTGGTGGATATTCCAAAAAAGCGCTAAAACTTACTGTCGCTATCATTCTTAACTGATGACTGGAGGCATGTGCAAGAGTTTACTGTTGGTGTTGTTATTATTAATATATTTGTGGTCGTGCTGTTTGTTTGTTTTTATAATTATTATTTACAGACGATCATTTCCTATCACATGACAAATTTGGAAACCTTGGGTGGACGTTCTTTTGGTTTTATCGTACCGACTGTCTGGAACTCGCTCCCGAGCTTCACCCTGTGTGTGTGTGTGTGTGTGTGTGTGTGTGTGTGTGCGTGCGTGCGTGCGTGCGTGCGTGCGTGCGTGCGTGCGTGCGTGCGTGCGTGCGTGCGTGCGTGTGTGTGTGCCCGTGTGCGTGTGTGTATGTGACTGTGTGTGTGTGTGTGTGTGTGTGTGTGTGTGTGTGTGTGTGTGTACGTGTGTGTGCGTGTGCGTGCGTGTGCTTGTATGTGTATATGTGTGTCTGTGTGTGTATATATGTGCGTGCGTGCGTGCGTGCTGCGTGTGTGTGTGCGTGTGCGTGCGTGCGTGCGTGCGTGCGTGTGTGTGTGTGTGTGTGCGTGTGTGTGCGTGTGCGTGTATGTGTATATGTGTGTCTGTGTGTGTATATATGTGCGTGCGTGCGTGCATGCGTGCTTGCGTGCGTGCGTGTGTGTGTGTGTGTGTGTGCCCGTGTGCGTGCGTGCGTGTGTGTGTGTGTGTGTGTGTGAGTGTGTGTGTGTGTGTGTGTGTGTGTGCGTGTGCGTGTGTGTGTGATGTAGGGAATTATGGGTACGTAGTAATATAATGAAATTATTTTCTTATCTGTATATTATTCCTCTGGTTTATGTACATTAGTAGTTGTCATAATTATATACATTATCTTCTTGTACATGCTACCTTCGAATCTTTCTCAGTTAACTTAGAAAATGGTGAAAATGTAAAGCTCAATGAGCTTGTGTACACTTGACAACAGCGCTAAACAAAATGTATCTATTATTATTATGATGATGTCCCAGTACTCAAGGGCAATGGCATCAATGGCATCGACAAATACCGAGGCAGTGCAGGTACACACTCCGATAAAAGACAGCGACCTGGAGATCCTACCTCAACCCTGGTTATCCGGTGTGTGCCTGTTCATCCCCCTAGCCATACTAACAGCAGTAGGGGGCAACCTGTTTATTATCCTTTCCTACAAGAGGGACGCGCTACTGAGGAACGTCCACAACCTCTGCCTGCTGCACCTGGCGGTCTGCGACTTTTTCATAGGTTCCGTCAGCATGTCGTTCTATTTTATTTACACAGGTGAGTTTGTCAGCTTGCTATTTGAGCCGTCGGAATACACACACACACACACACACACACACACACACACACACACACACACACACACACACACACACACACACACACACACGCGCGCGCGCGCGCGCGCGCGCGCGCACGCGCGCGCCTGGACCGAGGAGAGTGTTGTCAGTTTGCAGTGGTGTTTTGATTGCACTGACTGGGAAATGTTTTATCAAATGTGTACCAGTTTTATTGAACTAACCGATGAATCTGTGATGCCCTGTAAACATCTCAGTATTTTTCGGAACAACGAACCTTGGCTAACAAAATATCTGAAAAGGGGTTCTGAACAAGAACAAGATGGTCTTTTTCCAGGGTACAACAGTTGAGAAGAAACAAGTGAACAGGGAAGTTAGGGGGGCGATTAGAAAGGCAAAGGAGAAATATAGGAAGAAAATTGAGTCGAAGTTCAGCGGTCTTTGTCTTCGTGCTGCTTGGCAAAGCTTTAAGAACATGGCAGCTGTCAACAAGGTGTCTGTTCCTCTGGGGTCAAGGGTTAGTCTGGTGAGGCATTGTCAAACTACATGAACAGAACCTGTTTCGAAACAGGTGAGTTTTCATAACTCATTTCCGATGTGAGGCAGTCCTTGATGTCGGACGACAGTGCTGTTACTAACCAAGAGAGAGCTTTCGGGAGAGTTTTGGGGCTGTTCAAGCATACAGGTGTAGATAAATGCCCAGACCCCGATGGGATTTGTGGCAGAACTCTCAGATTTTGTGCCGAGCAGCTTAGTCGCGTCTTTCAACGCCTCTTGCAGACCTCCATAGACACATTTACCTTCCCCGATATTTGGACACTTTCAACTGTAATTCCGATACCTAAAAAGATAACCCGAAACTACCTAACGACTTTCGACTTGTTGCACTCACCTCTCTTATTATGAAAACGTTGGAAACAATCATTAGGTTCCTCAATCTAGCTGTCATTGAGTGTAACTTATATCCTCTTCAGTTTACTTACCGGTCTGGGAGGGATATGGATGATACCAAGCTGTTCATTTTGAACACCTTGTACAGGCATCTTGAGGGGCCTCAGACTCATGCGAGAATTTTATTCGCTGATTTTTGTTCTGCTTTTAACACTATATAACCACACATTTTAGCAAAAAAACTTGTCTCACATTTTAGTCTGGACAATCATTTAGTTCTATGGATCATTGACTTTCTGACAACAGATCGCAAAGAGTTTTTGTCAACGGCAGTTTTTCAGAGCTGTCACTGACATGTACTGAGTCTCCTCAGGGGTGTGTTCTGTCTCCACTTCTCTATATTTTATATATAGACGACTGCAGAAGTAACCACTTAAATAGGTTTTTGGTAAAATTTGCAGACGACAGTGATCTACTATCACTACTTCAGAGATCTGAGCAGTACCATGGATCCGCCTTAACTGAGTTTGTTGACTGGTGCGACAACTCTTATTTAGATCTAAACGTGAGGAGATGATAAACCAAGGAGATGATTGTTGATTTTAGAATGCAGGAGCACAGTCCAGGGAAGACCGTTGTCCACAATAACGAAGTTTATATTGTCAGTAAATACAAGTACATAGGCACTATTTTTGCCGACAAGCTGAAATGGGACGACAACACTGAAGAAATTGTAAAGAATGGGCAACATCGGCTGTATCTCTTGCGAAAGCTAAATTATTTCTCTGTTGATCAAAAGATTTTAACTGTTTTTCACAGATCCTTTATTGGGAATGTTCTGTCATTCTATTTCATCTGCTGGTTTCACAGTTTGGGTGTGAAGAACAGGAACAGCCTGCAAAGAATTTTCCGTATGGCCTCCAAGATAATTGCAGTGGCTTAGAGAGACCTGGCTTTTTTTATGTTTTATTTTATGATCTTACTAAAATCCCCCTCTATTTTCCTTATTTCAAACCAGGAATTTGCCACTCTCCCATCAGGTCGTCGTCTTAGATGCCCCATTTGTAAGACGAATAGATTTAAGAACACTTTTATGCTAGTCGCAGTACGCCTTTCAAACAATACTTGAAGTGTCTATATGTATACATGAAGTGTGTGTGTTTGTGTGTGTGTGTGTGTGTGTGTGTGTGTGTGTGTGTGTGTGTGTGTGTGTGTGTTGTGTGTGTGTGTGTGTGTGTGTGTGTGTGTGTGTGTGTGTGTGTGTGTGTGTGTGTGTGTATGTGTGTGTGGTATTGTTTTAATTGCTGTGTGTGGTACTTTAATTAGTTTAATTATATTGCTTTTTGATAAACAACAAGTATGCGTATTCATTATTTTACGAGCCTGCCATGACGTGAACACAATTGCGCTTTGTGGGATAATTAAAGGTTAATGAATTTGAATTTGAAAGGTAGGGGTCACGGAAGGGCTCAGAGGTAGAGCGTCGTACTCGTGATCGAAAGGTCGCCGGTGAGAGTCCTGGCAGGATCAGCGGGAGAATCTTCTTCTCCAGTGTCAGCTTTCTGTCTTGACTCATATTTCGGTATCCGTTAAACAGCCGTTTCATTGCAGTAGCACGTAAAAGATCCCGACCATTCTGCCCCCCAAAAAATAAATAAATGCAGGGATCAGGTTACAGCTAAACGTGCATGCACCGTACACATGTGGCTTCGAATAAAGTGATTGTGTAAAGCGGTATACACAGAACGTGCGTAAAAATTTCAGCACTTTCACGTGGCACCAGCTGTGTAGCAACTAACCAACGCTGTTACCACTTCTGTGGATATTCAGAACGCGCTGTGTGGAGCTACATTCACTCTTTCAGGGTCGAATGTACGACTAGAGCTCAGTGGGTCTGCTCGGAAGCAGAAAATAGTGCTATAGTTCCCATGGTGAATCGAGATGAGACGTTCGACAAGTGTCTCCCCACCCCCCACTTCCACCCCACCCCCCAAAAAAGAGGAAAAAAAGAAAGAAAGAAAAAAGAAAAAAAGAGAAAAAAAGAGAGGTAAACCAGCACAGCTTTCAAACCGAAACAAATTTTGTTCTACACAGCAACACACAGCAATTATTGTTAGTTTTATTTTTTCAGACTGTATGTACACATTCATCCTATCTAGGTTAGGCCACTGCAAGTCACTCTCTTCACGCTGTCCAAATCATCTTGAAAAACGACAAACGGGTCAAAACTCAGCCGTGCTCAGAGCTCCTTAACGAGACTGTTTCACCACTTTTCAGAATTCTTCGTTGGCTATAATTATAGAAGATGTACTGAAGATATCTCCAAGTAAGCACTTCCTGAGTATTAGTTGTCAACTGTTTGTCACCCCCTTTTTTCTGATACAATCGCCCTGATATAACCGCACTGGTTGACTGGGAGTAAAACACTAATTACGTACTTACTTCTCTGATACAGCCCCTGTTTATCTGTCGGGTTTTCTTCATACGTGCTGCCCCTCAAGAAAACTTCGGTCCTCGTCTCCCCCAAGAACTATGTGTATTCCGCATGTTAAGACCAAAACATTTGGACATCGTTCCCTTTCCTATGCTGTTCCTTCTGTCTGCAGTTCCGTGCCTCATGAACTTACACACACTGAGTCAACCGCTGCATTTAGACCCGCACTGAAGACCGACCCGTTCAAAAATCTATTGCCGCTACTAAACCTCCTCTGAACCCCCCCAATCACCCAACCCCCAGCCTGCTCTTAATTATTTCACTTGACTTCTGTGCTGTGTTGTGCGTGTGTGTACTTGTAAATACCACCCCTTTTTTCTATCCTTAACTTCATGTTGTGTCCTTGCAGTGTTCCACTGGAAGTGGTACCTGGGTGCGCTGATGTGTAAGTTGTATCTGGCGGAGGACTTCACCATGTGTGCCATGTCCACGATAGTCATTGTCCTTTTTGCGTGGGACAGGCTGGCAGTCGTCAGTCTGGGAGCCAGCTACTCTGTGTGTGTGTGTGTGTGTGTGTGTGTGTGTGTGTGTGTGTGTGTGTGTGTGTGTGTGTGTGTGTGTGTGTGTGTGTGTGTAATTGTATATGTCTAAGCGTATACATTACGTGCATCAATTGTGTGTGCTTGCGTATTAAGTTTTTATTTTGAAAGATGTTTTAAGCTGTATAAGAGCTATTATTACTATTATTATAATGCGGTGATCGAGGATTATTATTACCGGAAATTTAGATACGTTCAAACAATGTGCCAATGCACAGTGTGCCAGTGTTCTTTGGCGGGTGGGACGGGGGGTCTATGAGCATGAAGTTACAACAGGGATCTCGCTGTGAGTGTTCGCGCGCACGTGTGTGTGTGTGCGCGTGAATGAGTGCGTGCGTGTGTGCGTATGTGCACACGCGTGCATGTATGTGTGCGTGCGTGCTTGCGCGCGTGTGGGTGTGTATGTGTATGTATGTGTGTGTGTGTGGTGGTGGGGGGGGGGAGGGGGGCTATGTTCAGTCGAAGACATTGCCCCCTCACCGTCTTATTTTAGGATCAAATGCTGTGCTGATTTCATTTATTAAGCATCCTTCCTCATTTCTGTTTGCCACCAGAGGGTGCAGACGAAACGATGGGCCTACGTCAAGCTGGCTGCCGCCTGGATCTTCAGCGCGCTTCTGTACTCCCCGGCGATCCTCTTTTGGGACGTGGTCAAAGGCAGTTCTATTAATAAATCTAACACATGTGACCCGGAGTTCGAGGACAACCTGGTCTTTGTCCTGATCACAGCCAACATTGAATTTTCCATACCTCTTGTGGCCCTGTCCACCATTAACGCAATGCTCTTTGTGGCGATGAAGAGGATTACCAAGGCCAAAGAGGCCCCTGGCGAAGGTCAACAGCACCATCATCACAAGAGTCAGACTGGAGGCCCTCTATTTGATGCTAGTCCACCCGAGCTAGAGGGACGTACCGGACAATCTGTTGCGCAATTCCATAGTATACTACAACATCAAACACCAGGGTGCGGCACGAACTCTGGGGGGTCTGCTAACGCTTCCAGACACAACACCAACTGTTCAGCTACGGATCCCCTTTCTCAACCAGCTACCACGCTAACTGAAGCCAACCAGACGTCTTCGCTTCCACCGGCCAACCCTTCTGCAACATCACCCTCCTCCAGAGAGTAGAACCAATCCTCCAATCCCCCAACAACTCTTCCCAGATAATGACCATCCTCTTTACAACATTCTCCCTGTTCCAAGAATCCCTCGAAATACAACCAACCACCAACCTCTTCACAACAACCTCGCTGATCCAAGAAGCCCCCGAAATACCTTCCGAAATCCCCACTGCGACATCGCCACTGCAGCCAACATCCCTCCTCCAAGAAGTCCTCACGCCTCCCAAACTCCCTACACCGACATCTTCCCAGCGATCGTTCGAACTCGCTGCATCAGACTCCGTTTCTGCAGGAGCCCCCAAGTCTGCCGAAATCCCTACTGCGACATCTTCCCAGCCATCGGACAAACTCGCTACAACAACTTGTCTCGTCCAAGAAACTCACAAGACTCCCGAAATCTACACCAAGATCGCTTCCCACAAGGATTTGCTCGCACGGGAAAGAGACGCCGCGATCGACGCGTGCTTGTCATCCTGGTGGGTCTCGTTGTAGCATTGATCATCTTCTGGCTGCCATACAGCGTCACCACAGTTATCGAATCCGCCTGCAAAACTTGCGTCAACGAGGACCTGTACGAGGCCGTAACCTGGCTCCTGTGGTTCAAGTCGTGCGTCAACCCGTTTATCTACGCCTACAGCTCGCAGCGGTTCCGTAGTAACTTTCGGTATTTTTTTGTCCCCAGTTTGATCGGCGAGGTTATTGAGAACGTCTCCAAGCAGACGCAGAAGGGAATCACGGGCATCTAATGACACAAATGTTACGTGGCAGTCTCTAGCCCACACCATTAACAGTTGGTTTAGAAGGAATGAGGAAAGATAAACCAAGTTAAACAGCAGGAGCACCGAGGTAGGAAGGGGGCAGGGCAAGGAGTGGAGTGCTGCCCACAGGAAGGGCATCGTTGCATATGGTGGAAAGGAGGCAAGGAGAACGTGGGGAACTCCCGAGGAGAGTGGGAATATGGTGGGAATGATTTAAGGTGGGGGTGGGGGGTGGGGGGTAAGGAAGAACACGACTCTGATAAACGAGAGAAGAAAATTCAACTGACTGATCAGTCCGAAATGCCTGCAGCAGGAGCAGCAGCAGCCGGGCAAGAAGTAATTAACACATGTTTCTATTTTGACTTGGCTGCGACCATTGAATCATAGCTCTTTTCTCACTGATCGTGGTGTATCGGGCCCTTCCCAAACTAAGTGACGGCGATTCTTGACAAAGAAGGGTTCATCTCTCTGATATCGCTGAAGCATGCCACTGAAGACGATATGGAAGGACTTAATCTGAAACCTGGTTGTGCTTCAAGAAGCCCTTAAATAACTCCAACAAGAAAGTACACTGCGCTCTAAGGCAATGACATTCCCTCCCTTCTCACATCCGGCACATTCAGTCATCTCACGCCTTCAAAACTGCGATAAAAACTCACGTCTACAAACCACACCAGAAGTGATGTCTTCTTACTTGCCTCCCTCACCCCTCGTTACATTCTTTCTGTGCGTCCACGCTCCTTCTGAAAGTACACACATTCAGTCAATCGCTTCATTTAGACCCGTACTGAAGACCGATCCGTTCAAGAACCGATTGCCATGCTGTGCTCTGTGTGTGTGTGTGTGTGTGTGTGTGTGTGTGTGTGTGTGTGTGTGTGTGTGTGTGTGTGTGTGTGTGTGTGTGTGTGTGTGTGTGTGTGTGCGCGCGCAAATATATATTGCACACTGTTTCGTCTATTCAATAAAAATCAGAAGAAAAACACAACACGCAGTGGATGTAGCTGTTCGGTAAGAGTGCTAAATTGCGTTCTGGTGCAGTTATATGTGTCTGTGTGCACGCGCGCGCGCGTGCGTGCGTGCGTGCGTGCGTGCGTGCGTGCGTGCGTGCGTGCGTGCGTGCGTGTGTGTGTGTGTGTGTGTTCGAGGCAATATTATGACTATATAATTGATTATAGTTGAGGTTTTAATATATACGTCATTGTTGATCTTGTAGGACGCGGTGTGCTCACCTAATGTTGATGAGATACGGCGCTATAGAAATGACGTTGGTGAAACCTTGTGTAGTGGCCCTGTGAGTGCAGGTCATGAAGGAACACTGGATGACCTGCTTGTCCCAAAGCCAACGACCTATATCGCCAAGTACAGATGAGGCGGTACTTGATTTTGTGGACTTTGTGCCCTCTGCTATGGTGGCGGAAGGAGCCCTGGGAGGATGGGTACCTCACAACTACAAGTTAAACACACACTTGAGAAGGTGTATCAGATCTCTGGATCTTGGCCAGCACCAAAATCATGAGAGTACTCGTGAAAACCCCTGACCTCGTCTCGGACAACTGTCTGACCTATACCGACATGACTGATTGAATAATTGCTTGGTTGTGTGAAACTATACACTATGAATGGAAACCATTTGTGTGTGTGTGCGTGCGTGTGTGTGTGTGTGTGTGTGTGTGTGTGTGTGTGTGTGTGTGTGTGTGTGTGAGTGTGTGTGTGTGTGTGTGTGTGTGTGTGTGTGTGTGTGTGTGTGTGTGTGTGTGTTTGAATGTTTTCTTGTTGTTTAGTCACGTTTTGTTTCTGTGTGTATTTACCATCGAAAAGTAAGCAACAAAGAAAGGAAGTTTTTACAATCAAAAGTTAAACGACGAGAGAAAATGCTAACAACTAATGATTCGTATCGTTTTCTCTGAGAGCTGTGGGCAAGAAAATAAGACAATCCACATAATTATTCAACTAGGTGTGATTTTTCATCTATTTACAGATAATCAGTGCTGGTAGTATTCCTGAAAATAATGAAACTCCGTCTGCTACCATGCCTCCCAGCCTGAATAAGATCCACTTGTCTATAGGTCTACTGCTGCCACACTAAATCTGTTTTAAGATTCAGTCATCTAAAAGAGATCACACATGAGAAATGGGAATTTTGAGAGTTGCCCAAGAATCTGTGTTGATGTTCCTGAAGCAAATGCTTCCTGCCACCTGTGTTCTAGACCCGATTCCTTACTGTTTGGGTGCTCGGACGTGTTCTTCCTCCGCCCCTCGCACGCACGCACGCACACACACACACACACACACACACACACACACACACACACACACACACACACACACCACACCACACCACACCACACCACACCCTACTATCCGTAACCGAATTTCCAAGCAGCTCACGACCAAGAAAATACAGCTAGCTTACATAGGAAATAGTATGCTAGCGTAGCCTACTGTTTGTTCATCGCTGTATCACGTTATCTTGTTTCGGGCGTTTTATTGTTTTCCCGTTCCTCTTTCTGCCGAGGATTTAGGTCTCCCTTATCAACAATACCGTGCGCCAGAAATTCAGTGAGTGCTGGCCGTTAACATTTCAATTTGTGTTCATATTGTCGGACTTCTGAAGCCAGGTCAACGTTTCCATTTCTCTCAGCAGTTGCTGTCGTGCAAAAACTATGACAGGCACTGGGAACTTTATTCTTGCCTGCCTTTCGGGTAGGTAATTACACCTATTTGTATACCTGTTCTTTTAGTAGGTGTTTCTTTCTAGTCTTCCGCCACTAAAACCCTGAGGTTTGCCCAATGTTGGGTGATAAGGTAGTGTGTACAATCCGTTTGTTCACACCTGTACATACGGTCCTAGACACAAAGGTAATGTTAAACGCCACTCTGGCATCTGCACTGACACTGGGGATTTCAGTAATGGGGGTTATTTAGCCCGACGCTATTTTGCTTTCCCCCCAGTTAGAATTAGAGAAGAAGAAGGAGGTGTGTGTGTGTTGGGGGGGG
>CAUZXP010000078.1:61935-66935 GCA_963584105.1 Alviniconcha strummeri
GACCAAACCAGAACAGTGCCTCTCGATATACCGGCTTAACCGTCACATGCTCCTCAAGGCACCGATCTGGACCTGGCATGTCGAGAACGGAGGGTCCTTGTCCTCTTCAACTTCTCGAGCTGGAATCACTGCAGGTCTGCAATGGGTCAGCTTTAATGTCGTCAGTGGGGTGCAGTGGTCCTCTCAATCAGACCTCTCACCACGCAACTGTTTCCTGTTCCAGTACACCACTAAGCAAAGCGAATGTCCAGGTTTGGAGCGCCAATACTGCTCTAGTAGACTTCGCTAGGGCCATCGACACGCCCAAACCTTCCTCTGGCCCGCCATTTTCCACTCTCCGTCATGCCACCATCACGTTTCTTCTGCCGATTCTCCGGTGTTGGCTTCCTTTTATCGTCATAATTATCATTATTATTGATCGTTTTGAACTCTCGATCAGCATCATTGCGCAGAGCATGTTTCAGTGCATGCTGGGTATTTTTCAGTGTTTCTCTCCTGCTTGCATCGTTTTGAAGACATTCTTTTCTAGTATTTCTATTAGCGTCTTCTTTGGCTCTATAACGACTGTTTTACTAAGGAGAAAGTAGCAGCAAGAAATATAAAATGTATTAATCTCAGTGTTATTCACGCTAACACTGTTACACACTGTGGGAGACAAACTAAATTTCAATCAAAACCAAAAAGGGTTCAACTTTCAAGCTACACAGCACAAATACATATTAAATGGTGCAAGGACAAAAGTAAGGGTAAAGTGCAACCACAATGGTGTTAGGGAGCATGATCTGAAATGGTAGACTGCTTACGGGACCTCAGGAACATTCTGCCCACTGACTTTTGAGACTACATTAAGTTGGGCATTTTTTCAGCATGGTTTGTAGTACTAGAAAATATCTTCTTCAACTGATTCATCAGATAATAAGCCCGTGATGCTTGTATGTTACCGTTTCCAATCATGACACGAAGACAGTAATCTAAGATTTATGACGGGGGACAAATGGGCCTGTGGACGGACTGTCTACACGCATATGCTTGCAATCACAGGTATGGTTTTTTATTTTCCTTCTCTTTACTTGCAAGCACATGCATGCTGTTATTCTCTCTCTCTCTCTCTCTCTCTCTCTCTCTCTCTCTCTCTCTCCTCTCTCTCTCTCTCTCTCTCTCTCTCTCTCTCTCTCACACACACACACACACACACACACGCACGCGCGCGCAAAGAGAGAGAGATAGAGAGAGAGAGAGAGAGAGAGAGAGAGAGAGAGAGAGAGAGAGAGAGAGAGAGGAGAGAGAGAGAGAGAGGGGGAGAGAGAGAGAGAGAGAGAGAGAGAGAGAGAGAGAGAGAGAGAGAGAGAGAGAGAGAGAGAGAGAGAGAGAGAGAGAGAGAGAGAGGATTGCCACAATATCAGTGCACATTTATCATTTATCGTGCGCTCATCAACGCCCTGAGCGCTCACATGATACATATTAACCTAAAATGATATTATATACACATATAGAGTATACTCCTACCAAAAGAATGTACATAAAGTATTATAAAAAATAATAATTAAAAAACGCACTAAACACACACACACACACACACACACACACACACACACACACACACACCACACACACACACACACACAGTGACTGTAGCAGAAACTGGGTATTGATATTAGTTAGGATGGAAATATTGTGAGAAGAGGGAGGTTTTCAGTTTGGCTTTAAAAGATGACAGGGTCTAAGGTCTTCTGGGAGTGAATTCCAAATGTGGGGTCCAAAGCAAGAGAAGGTGCGAAAGCCACGAGTCTTGCGTTTGTATTGTTGGATTTCCAGCATGCGGGTGTCAGAAGAAGAGCGTAGTGTACGAGACGGAGTGTAGACATGCAGCAGTTCAGAGAGATAAGCAAGACCAGAACCATTTATAGCACTGAGACACATACAAGCGACTTTTTACTGAAATGGGAAGCCAGTGCAGTTTTTCCAGGAGAGGTGTTGAATGGTGGTGACGGGGTGCCAAGAGAACACGTCTTGCAGCAAAGTTCTGAATTTTCTGGGAAGGTTGGATGACAGAATTAGGTGTACCCATGAGGAGACAGTTGCAGTAGTCAAGCCGTGAGAGGATATAGAAGAAACAAATGTCTTGGTTGCGTCTGCAGTAAGAAACCTGCGGATTGAACTAATGCGTTGTAGCTCGAAATAAGCAGTTGGCAGATTTTTAATATGTGCTTCTTCATGGACAGTTTTGAGTCAAGAATGAATCCAAGGTTCCTGGCAGAATCAGAGAAGGGGGTGTTGTGAGAGCCAAGAGTAATCAGTAAGAAAAATGAGTAGCAGAGGCAGTCTAGTGGGCACATAATGGTACATGGATACATTCACTGATGCAGGCACTAGAACCTTTCATTATTCCTTTGAGTTGATGTTGGGTACTTTGGTTTCGACTGCTTTCGGGTAAAACAAGATGACACTAAAGCCGGTAGTTCTAGTTTTGATGGATCTGATCCGCTTCCCGGAGGGCAGGGATTCAAAGAGGGTTTTTGCAGTGTGAGTGGAATCAGAGATTATGGCTGTGGCGTTGCGAAGAACGCGGGTGGTGTAGACTGACTGAATTACGGGAAGTGTGCAGTCAGTGATCTCTGGGGCTGTCTTAACAATACTTTCAGACATGCTCTTGTTGCGAACACTAGTATTTCCATACCACACGGTGATGGAGAACGTTACAAATTTGTTCAGTGACTGCAAAATAGAACTGAGCCACGATGACCTTGTTGACTTCTTCAACAGGCGGAGAAAGAACATGCGCTGTTTTGACTTTCTTTGCCATAGTTTCTGCATTGATGTTCCATTTTAAGGTGTTAGCAATCGTAGTGCATACGAATTTTAATGACGTATCGCAGTCTAGAAGCTAGCAGAAAATATGTAAACCATAATGTAACAATTATAGGGATGTCAGAGAAATTGGCATTCACATTTACAGCAATGACAGCACCAAAAACGGCTGCGACAAATTTTGCCGAGCCGTATATGTCTTGTGTTAGTACTAGCCTACCATGTGAGGCGCTTAGAATTATGTTTTGGATTTGCGTCATATAAACACTGCTTTGCTCATTGATTCATACGCCAGAACTCGCTGCATGTGACTACGGTCACGCTTGAGACTATGGGTCACGCTGGACTTTAGACTGGAACGTACAACAGACCCTGGTGAGTCGACGGAGGAAATTAAAGACCTCCTCTCGACTCATGATCTAATTAATTCCCTTGTTTGTTTGTTGATCATGATCAGATCTAAAGATAGAACATAATATTTAGCCCTCTGTTGAACTTTTGGTTTATGAGGTGCTCTCCCTATTTATTCCCGTTGACGTATATGCCAGAAGTGATCATGTCATAGTGTCAGTGTATCCAGTCAAGATCAAGGCAGAGTAGTGGAACACATCTAACCGATAGATAGTTCCAGGATGCCGAACGCACACAGCTTCAGCGAAGCGGAACGTTCACAATTCATATTCCGCGCGAAACACCCGAAATGTACGTCAGTACTCCCCTTCCGTGCCGCACCCGTATATCTGAAATACACCAACGATACAGATAACCAGCCAGCACCCGTATATCTGAAATACATCAACCATACATATAACCAGCCAGTATCTCTATTGCGTGCTGCACCCGAGTGCCTGCAATACATCAACCAAACAAATAACCACGCAGCCAGTACCCCACTGCATGCCGCATTTGCGTACCCGCAGTACATCAACCAAACACATGCAGGTCATAAAGATGATGCAGCAGCGTGCGAGTATTATCTTCCAGGTGAACTGACAGTGGTGAATTGACTGGTGAGCTTGCAGTGGTGAAATGGCAATGATGAACTGACAGTGGCGAAGTGACAATGGTGAACTGACAGTGGTGAAGTGACAATGATGAATTGACAATGGCGAAGTGACAATGGTGAACTGACAGTGGTGAAATGTTGTAAAGAGCCCGCTAGATGGAATAATGATGGGCCATTGTGAGCCCAGAAAGGAATGTTGTACGTTCCACTGTAAACTGTAACTTGAATAAACAGTCACTGCCTGCAACTAAAAGTTAATTAGAATAACCAACCAGTGTAAACTGTAGATGGAATCATTAATCGTTGGTAATGAATCAGGGAAAGCTGTAGACGGAATAATGTATATGGGTAAGCTGTAGACGGAATACTGAATCAGGGTAAACTGTAGACGGAATAATGAATTAGGGTAAGCTGTAGACGGAATAAGGAATCAGGTTAAGCTGTAGACGGAATACTGAATCAGGGTAAACTGTAGACGGAATAATGAATTAGGGTAAGCTGTAGACGGAATAATGAATCAGGGTAAGCTGTAGACGGAATAATGAATCAGGTTAAGCTGTAGACGGAATAATGAATCAGGGTAAGCTGTAGACGGAATAATGAATCAGGTTAAGCTGTAGACGGAATAATGAATCAGGTTAAGCTGTAGACGGAATAATGAATCAGGGTAAGCTGTAGACGGAATAATGAATCAGGGTAAGCTGTAGACGGAATAAGGAATCAGTGAAAGCTACAGACGGAATAAGATATCATCCAAAGCTGCAGACGGAATAATGAATCAGTGTAAATTGCGGACGGACTAATGAATCACTGTAAGTTGTAGATGGAACAATGAATTACTGTAAGCTGCAGACAGCATAATGAGTGATCACCCAAGCTGCAGACGGAATAGTGAACTACCCCATGCTGCAGACGGAATAGTGAACCACCCCAAGCTGCAGACGGAATAGTGAACTACCCCATGCTACAGACGGAATAGTGAACTACCCCATGCTGCAGACGGAATAGTGAACCACCCCAAGCTACAGACGGAATAGTGAACTACCCCATGCTACAGACGGAATAGTGAACTACCCCAAGCTGCAAACGAAATAGTGAACAACCCCAAGCTACAGACGAAATAGTAAACCACCCCAAGCTACAGACAGAATAATAAACCATTCTAATTCTATTATTATTATTGATC
>CAUZXP010000078.1:71935-74879 GCA_963584105.1 Alviniconcha strummeri
TGAATTGACAATGATGAATTGACAGTGGCAAACTGACAATGGTGAACTGACAGTGATGAAGTGACAATGATGAATTGAAAGTGGCGAAGTGACAATGGTGAAGTGACAATGGTGAATTGACAGTGGTGAAATGACAGTGGCGAAGTGACAATGGTGAAGTGACAGTGGTGAAGTGACAGTGGCGAAGTGACAATGGTGAATTGACAGTGGTGAAATGTGGTAAAGAGCCCGCTAGGTTACAACGAGCAGCTGATGAAATGGTGAACCGAAACAAGCTGCAGATGGAATGATCAACAATGGTCAGGCATAGATGAAACAATAAATCATCGTACGATGCAGACAGACCAGCGAACCACCATAACCAGCAGACAGGATAATGAACCACCATAACCAGCAGACAGAATAATGAACCACCATAACCAGCAGACAGAATAATGAACCACCATAACCAGCAGACACAGTAATGAACCACCATAACCAGCAGATAGAATAATGAATCACCATAACCAGCAGACAGAATAATGAACCACCATAACCAGCAGACAAAATAATGAACCACCATAATCAGCAGACACAATAATGAACCACCATAACCAGCAGACAGAATAATGAACCACCATAACCAGCAGACAGAATAACGAACCACCATAAACAGCAGTAAGAACAATGACCCACCGTACGCTATACTTGGTATAACAAATCGCTGTTAACTGCAAATAAAATAATGAACCAGCATAACCAGCAGGTAGAAGAACGAACCACCATAACCAGCAGACAATATAATGAACCATCATATACCGCAGCAAGGACAACAAATCACAATAAGCTGCAGATAGAATAACGAACTACGATAACCTGCAGATGAAATAACGAATCATGATATGCTGCAGATGAAATAATACGAACTATCAGAACCTGAATTATCCGGTTTTTGACTTAGGAAATAAATCTTGCGGAAAGCATTTTTTGTTTGTTTGTTTGTTTGTTTGCTTGCTGTGTTTTCTTGATTGTTTTCGTCTAGCTTTTCATTGTGAGCTGACGGCTCTTATTATTGATGACGGGGTTGCTGTTTTTCCGTGATCAACTGCCCGTGGCGCAAGCGTTGGTGCAGTCAAGGTTCAGTTGAATAGATGGCTTCAGAAGTGTCCTTTGTGTTTCCCTTCGCCAAAGCTGCATTGTTCCTAATGCAACGGCGGTATCTTTTATGCATGTTTACACTAGTCTTGACGTCTGGCGGCGGTAGAGCGTTTTTGACTCTTATGTAAGGAATAATAGCGCTTTTCTTTTCTGATAGCGGGCACGTCGCACGAGGCGCACATCGCACGAAGCTGATGTGTGTATGTTCTATGGTGCCACATGTGTGTGTTCTATGATGCCACGTGTGTGTGTTCTATGGTGCCACATGTGTTTGTTCTATGGTGCCACATGTGTGTGTTCTATGGTGCCACATGTGTGTGTTCTATGATGCCACATGTGTGTGTTCTGTGGTGCCACATGTGTGTGTTCTATGGTGCCACATGTGTGTGTTCTATGGTGCCACATGTGTGTGTTCTGTGGTGCCACATGTGTGTATTCTATGGTGCCACATGTGTGTGTTCTATGGTGCCACATGTGTGTTTGTGTTTGTGTGTGTGTGTATGTGTGTGTGTGTGTGTGTGTGTGTGTGTGTGTGTGTGTGTGTGTGTGTGTGTGTGTGTGTGTGTGTGTGTGTGTGTGTGTGTATGTGTGTTCTATGGTGCCACATGTGTATATTCTATGGTGCCACATGTCTATATTCTATGGTGCCACATGTGTGTGTGCGTTTATGGTGCCACATGTGTGTGTTCTATGGTGCCACATGTGTGTGTTCTATGGTGCCATATGTGTGTGTTCTGTGGTGCCACATGTGTGTTCTGTGGTGCCACATGTGTGTGTTCTATGGTGCCACATGTGTGTGTGTGTTCTATGGTGCCACACGTGTGTGTTCTATAGTGCCACATACGATATGTTATTTGTTATAAACACTGCATTGTATTAATAAGTGATCATCTCCGTGTGTGTGTGTGTGTGTGTGTGTGTGTGTGTGTGTGTGTGTGTGTGTGTGTGTGTGTGTGTACGTGTGTGTGTGTGTGTGTGTACGTGTGTGTGTGTGGACGTGTGTGTGTGTGTGTGTGTGTGTGTGTGTGTGTGTGTGTGTGTGTGAGTGTGTGTGAGTGTGTGTGAGTGTTTGTATGTGTGTGTGTGTGTGTGTGTGTGTGTGTGTGTGTGTGTGTGTGTGTGTGTGTGTGTGTGTGTGTGTGTGTGTGTGTGTGTGTGTGTGTGTGCGCGCGCGCGCGCGCGCGCGCTTGGGGGGTGAGGGGTGGGGGTGTTTGCTTGTTTTGTGTGTGCTGTTTTTAAAAGACTATTGCAATCTTGGACAGAACTGTCGACAGTACCAGCATCCAACGGCTTTTTGTGCTATTCGTAGCACCCAAGGCCAATATGGATGAGTCTATACTTTTCTAGAATGTGTGAGAGCGTGTTGTTTTTTGTTTTTGTTTTTGTTTTGTTTTGTATGCGCAGTGTGTTCTAGCTACTTCTGTATTTGGACTGAGTTTGTAGGTCTGACTTGGGTATTGTTTCACATAATATGAAAAGCGATTTTTTGTTTAGTTGCTTTTTTCTTCTGGATGCTGACTTATGAACTGTATTTAATCGTGCTGGAGGGATTGTGCGGTTGGCATGATGTTAACGTCCACCTGTCAGTGTGTCTATTTGTCTATCTAGCTAACTTGCTCTCTGACCGTCTGTCTGTCTGAGTGTCTATTTATCTGTCTGTTAGTCTACCTAGCTAGCGTGTTCTCTGTCTATCTGTGTGACTATCTATGTCTATCTGTCTATTTATCGGTCTGTCACACTTTCTAGGTACCCTTTTCTCTGTCTATGTCTGTCTGTGTGTCTATCTATCTATGTAGCCATCAGTCTA
>CAUZXP010000078.1:75079-80079 GCA_963584105.1 Alviniconcha strummeri
TAACCTGTCCGAGCAGATATAACCTGTCGAAGAATATACGACTTATCCAACCATATATGCAAATTAGACCGAGCGGATATATCTTGTCCGGAGTAACGTCAGTTCCGTCATTTCGCAACCAGTCAGTACAGACGTACAGACAGCAATGGCATATATTGCCAACCTTAGTACCAGTTATAATGCAGTCCATGGGCAGAGCATTGTGTTGGATTCACGCACGTCGGCAGTTTGCTAGCTACGCGAAAGGCGAATGGGCGTGGCTTATTTGCAGACGGGCGACAAATAAATACTGCAGGCAAATGAAAAGTCAGTATGCTACTCTGTTGCGGTCTATTACCAAAGCAAACAAGGAGGTGGGGAGACTGCGGGGTGGGGGTGGGTGGTGGTAGACGAAGGAAAGAGTTAGTAGTTACCTTGTTGTGGACTTTAACTCCTCTCAACCGCACGGACTCATCTCAGGGCGAATCACACACACACACACACACACACACACACACACACACACACACACACACACACACACACCACACACACACCACACACACACACACACACACACACACACACACACACACACACACACACACACACACACACACACACACACACACACACACACACACACACACACACACACCACACACACACACACACACACACACACACACATCTATCTATCTATCTATCTATCTATCTATCTATCTATCTATCTATCTATCTATCTATCTATCTATCTATCTATCTATCTATCTATCTATCTATCTATCTATACAAATACATTTTACACCAGTTCAGTTCAAAAGACAAGCCACTGAGTCACCGCGGTTTGTCTAACTCACTGTCACAACTCGGAAACAGAACGAGGTCCCAGGGCGCTGTTGCTGAATCAACACACAAGGGAGTTAATTAGAGCTCGAAATATGTAACACAAATACAACAACAAAGACTGGAGTCAACTACGGTAACTCTCACTTGGCATGCGTGTAAATACAAGGTACATAAACTCTACCAGACGTGCATCTTCTGTTTGTCTGCATATAAGAGCATGTATCTCTGGTGAAGTTTATGTACCTTGTATTTATCGCATTCCAGGTGAGAGTTACGGTAGGTGACTCAGGTCTTTGTTGTTGTACTTGCGTCACGTATGTCGAGCGAGCGCTAATTAGCTACCTTGTGTGTTGATTCTTCACTGTCACAACGTCAAAAACCAAGCATCACCCATCTATCAATACACCATAACACATGTTTTCGTACGTCGAAACAGTTTCCATTTTGCTCCTTAATACCCATTTGTATTCCGCAGGCACTCACCGCGGGAACATGCTTAAATCGCTTGTGACTATGAGCAATTACACTTGTATACCATAATGTTCTGATCAGGGACGCCAAGGCCTTCCTTAGGTCTAGGAATATCACGCCAGACACCTCCGATCTGTTTATCGTAGTCAGCCAAGAATGTGTATATAGATAAGCCATACTTACGCGGTGTTGCAAGAGCGTTTACATTAAAAAGCACACTGGAATGGGGCAAGGAGTAGGTGTGTTTTTGTTTTTGTTTTTGTCTCCAAATAATCATTCAACAGGAGAGACATGACGGATAACGTGATACTGATCTGTCGTCAATCGAATATCTCCGAATAATCATTCAACAGAACAGACATGACGGATAACATGATACTGATCTGTCGTCAATCGAATATCTCCAAATAATCATTCAGCAGAACAGACATGACGGACAACGTGATATTGGTCTGTCGTCAATCGAATTTGTCTTGTCGTGAGCTTTTGGCAGTGAGATTCCTTCTGCTTTCTTGAAGTAGTTACTGATACCCTCGGGTCCAGACGACGTTTTGTCTCCAGTTTGCATCTATAGTTACCAAGATCTGGAATGGAAATCTGTGGGATGACTACTGGCTCCATCCTCTCGTGTTTTTCGCTCAAAAATCATGTAGAATATTTGAGCATTCAGAGCCATAGATATTTCATCTGATCATGGTTTTGCCAAAGATTGTGCCACATATACCGGTGTGGTTGACTGGCCGTTAAAATCAATTCTCAGTCTATCCATGTATGTGTGTATAGGGCAGCGGGGAGAGAGAGAGAGAGAGAGAGAGAGAGAGAGAGAGAGAGAGAGAGAGAGAGAGAGAGAGAGAGAGAGAGAGAGAGAGAGAGAGAGAGAGAGAGAGAGAGAGAGATTTACACTGAACAATATATTCTAATTATTTTTGACATTGAGACCCACTTAACTGTTGATGTTTTGTTCGGAATAAAACAACATAACTACGGCAAGGTCAAAAATAAACGAATAAATCATGTTACATTAATAGCGAAAATATATAGAAGTATGTACGTTTTTTTTGGGGCCCCAAAAAAAAAAACAAAAAACAAACAAAACAAAAAAAACTAACGCCTTCCATTGTCCATGATATTTGAAAATCAGCTTAGGCTCCAAAATGTTTAATAATTATTGTGAAAAGCTTAAAAAACGAAAATTGTGCACATTGTAACCAAGGGAAGGAGGCATAGTGAGGGATGTACATGTGATGAAAAAAAATCATACAAAGACGTGTGAATGCATGAGTGAGAGAAATACTGTAACGATGGATGAATGTTTCTGAATAAACGCCCCACAAAGATGTGCTTGGCAAAAAAAAAAAAAAAAAAAAAAAAGAAAGAGAGAGAGAGAGATCCACTCACACACTCGCTTTCGGACAAACAAACATACAGAGAGACATAGACAATAATCGTGTGGATTTTAATCGCAATCGATCTTGAAGCACTGACAGTTAACACTTTGCTGTCTTTATTTCAGTGGTCGACGCGTGCCTTTCAGTTCATCGCGACTATGAAATATTCACTGTATTTTGCCATCGTTTAAAAACATTACAAAAGCATGGGTTTGATGACGAGAATGAGTTATGATGCTTAGTGAACAAGATATGGGCAAGCCAACTTAATGCGTCAAAGCCGCAGACTGCGCTTGAAAACGTGGACTGGCCCGCTGAATGCTAAATATTTTAATCATTGCAGTACTCTGAGTGGTCTGTATCAGCCCCGGTGATTTAACAACTTTAATCAGTTTGGCATTGTGCAGACATTTGTATTCGTAGAAAACTGAATTGAAAACACGAGAACAGGAAGTTACAAAATAAATAAAAGGCTGGGAAAGCATCATTTATTTGTGGTAGAAACCACGGATACTATCGCGTTCAACCCATCAATTCAGGATATAGAAAAGCATGTGGAAGAGTGCTGAAGAAAACAGAGAGAGAGACAGAGCAACCCACACACCCGCATACGGACAGACAAACACATGATCTTGAAGCATTGACAGTAAAATACTTTGCTGTCGTTATTTTAACGGTCGACGCGTGCTTTTCAATTCTACGTGACTATTAAATATTCACTGTATTGCCATCGTGGAAAAAACAAGATTACAAACGCATCGGTTTGATGACGAGAATGAGTTGTGGTGCCTGGCGAACAAGATACGGGCAAGCCCACGGCTTAATACGAGAAACCCACAGACGTGGAAAACGTGGAAAGGCCTGTACTCTTCTGCTTGACATTTTAATCATTGCAATACTCTGAGTGTTTTTTGTTTTTGTTTTTTTCAGCCCCAGTGATTCAACAAATTTAATCAATCTGACATTGTGCAGATATTTGTTTTCACAAAAACTGAATTGAAAATACGGGAACAGGAAGCCGAACAAGAAATAAAAGGCTGGGAAAGCATCATTTATTGTGGTAGAAAACCACGGGTGCGATCGCGTTCAAACCCATCAATTCAGGATCTAGGAAAGCATGTGGAAGAATACTGAAGAAAACATAGAGAGAGAGAGAGGGAGAGAGAGAGAGAGAGAGAGAGAGAGAGAGAGAGAGAGAGAGAGAGAGAGAGAGAGAGAGAGAGAGAGAGAGAGAGGAGAGAGAGAGAGACAGAGACAGAGACAGAGACAGAGACAGAGACAGAGACAGACAGACAGAGAGAGACAGAGAGAGACAGAGAGACAGAGAGAGAGTACACAACACCCACACTCATAAAAGAAATTAATTCGGACAAAAACAGACACCACACGAACACAACCAGACAGACCGTAGCCGCCAACTGTAAATCTCACCAGCATTCATGCAGGTAAATACAAGGTCCCATATAGTCACCTACTGTAAACTCTCACCAGCATTCATTCAGGTAAATACAAGGTACATATAGCCACCAAACATCCTACCGCATCTTCATCATTTAATTACAGAATCAAGCCACCTCAACCAGAACCATGCAGGCACGTTCAGTGTTGCCAGGTGCACAGCGACTCGTCCATGATGGGTCAGTCATAGCCAGGTCATAAGGATCCAGGGGCAACAGAGTTCCGTGACCAGCTCTACGCCCGGCCTCTTTAACCCGCAAGCGTTCGATCTGAACACCGTCAGGTACTCAGCTACTGGTGCAATGCACGGTGATTTTAATCTGGGTATAGTGCACTCTCCGATTGTGTTTTGAGTTCCTTATTTGGTAATTTTCTGGATTTTAATTTCCTTATATGGGTATGTCACGATTTAGGGGTTGGGCAACCTAGTCATGTACCATTGTGCACATGAATGGTACTGGCGTGAAAGACCTTTATTTGCCGATATGCGCAATAGCACTTGTGTCTTTCGTTCTCTAGTTTTTGGATCAGGTTCGATTTCAGTCCATGGGAAACACTGGGCTTCTCATGAGAAATCTTGCACAAACCACAGCGTGAAGAAGACACTTATACACAGAAACATTAAACCAGTGCTGTTTCATCAGAACTGCAAAACTTCCCCCAACACACACACACACACACACACACACACACACACACACACACACACACACACACACACACACACACACAACCAAACAAACAACAAAAACGAAAACAACAACAACAGCAGCAGCACACGCACACACACACACACCACACACACACACACACACACACACACACACACACACACACACACACACACACACACAC
>CAUZXP010000078.1:82579-96389 GCA_963584105.1 Alviniconcha strummeri
TGAAGCAAACATTGGAGACCCAACTGTTTTTTATCTTTACAGTATAAAATACAGAGCATTTTATACGCTTTAAATGGGATTCTGTCTTCTGTCATTCTTGTAACTTTGAGCTAATATTTAATGCATTTGGTGTATGTTTGTATGTACAGGGGGTATCTACCTGCCTCTCCATAAACAAGAGCACTGGGAGTTTTGGCACTAATATTGAACAATCGTTTTATCGTAAATAAATGAACTCTTTCAATGACAGTGTGGTCAGCGATCAGAGCCCAAGCTTCTGCTCCATATGTCAACATTGGCTGTATCTGGCAGTCAAAAGGTTTAAAGAAAGGTTTCGAGCAGTTTTCTCGTAGTGACCATAAAAGCTTAAGTATGCCAAAAGCACCATTTCTTGCCCCTTTAGCCATGTCTGCAAGTACAAACGAAAAGGTGAGGCCTGTTGAGAAAACCACACCCAAATATTTATATTGGTTTACTACTTCCAGTGTAATTCCATCATATAGCCATTTCTCCCTGGCAGCAACGTGCCCCCCATTCCTAAAGATAATTATTTTGGTATTTCTTTCGATTAACCAAAAGATTAAGTTTATGTGCAGCATTTCCTAAAACGTTCAGCTGTTGCTGAAGACAGACTATGTGTTTGATATCAATAACACGTCATCTGCAAACAGCATAATAAGAATCTGTACAAGGTAGGGTGACAAGGTTATTCCATGTTTTCCATGCTGCTCAACTTCGTTGGCTAGTTCATTAATTAGAAGGGAAAACAAAACTGGGCTGCAATTTTCGCCCTGCTTGAGACCGCGTGAACATTCAAAAGCTTCTGTTACAATACCGTTTACACGTACCCTTGCCTTTACTACTTCGTACATACTCATAACTGCCCCATACATTCTTCCTCTAATCCCATTCTTACGTAACATCTCCGAAGGTACCGTCTATCGACAAGATCGAATGCTTTAAAAAAAAAATTGAACGCTACATAAAGTTTACCATGGTTAAGTATCTGTTTCTGCACTAATATATAATGTAAGTAATGTAAAGATATGGTTGACTGTACTGTGGTTTCTTCTAAAACCAGCTTGTGCTTCATTGATGATACTATTTTCTTCCACCCATTGCTTCAGACGTTTGTTCAAAATACAACTATAAATCTTACTGCTGGTATTTAACAGGGATATGCCCCTGTAGTTGTCCGGCGAGTTCATATCACCTTTTTTATGAAGCGGTTGTATGATCGACTGGGACCAGTTTAGTGGATACGTCCCAGAGTTAGTTTATTGAAATATTTAGTTAAAAAACGCTACTGCGCAATGTGCTGAGTACTTGTAGAATTCTCCATTTAATCCATCTGGGCCAGATGCTTTGCCACTTTTTAAAGACTGAATGGCGTCCCTAACTTCTAGCTCTGTTAGATCACATTCCAGTGAGTCGCAGTTTATTTCAGTGTTAAGCGCTTCTAGCGAATCATCAGCTGTTACTTCATCTAAAATATTTTCAATCGTATCTGATCTTTCACTGTCAGCAACACCATCACTATCGCAGTCAAATACTTTGCTAAAATGGCTAAACCACTCTTCTTGAGTAATAGAGTTTTGTACTGAAACTTTTGCTGTAGCTGACTTGATAGTTTCCCAGAACGTCTTCGGATTGTGCTTATTTTTCTTAAGGGATCTTAGCACATTTTTCTTGTGCTCTGATTTCTTATCTTTAATCCATGGTTTGTATTTCTTACGTTCTTCTGTATATATAGTTCGTAATTCGCTCGCTCCTGTTTTAGTGCAATTTTTGATACATTTTCTCATAGCTTGTCGCACCTTTGCCCGCTTCTCCCTACACTCGGAATCAAATAAGATTTTTTTTTGTTTTGTTTTGTTTTTCCCCAGTGTTAGTGTCTTCTTCATGCAGTCTCCTGCTCTATTAATACCGTCGTAAAAAAATTCTAGTGCAGCATCTGTGTTTATATTAATTAGCTCTGTTGCTTGCTCAAAAACCAAGGTAACTTCTTGTGACAAAAACATTTCATAATATGTTTGGGCATATGTGTGATCCCAGACAAATTTCTGAAGTTTAAACGTACTGTTTTTTTCTTTTTCTTTCTGTAATCGGTCATTAGCGTTTTTGAGATTCTCATTTTCGTTTCTACTGGCATGTGTTTAGATGAGAGGGAGAGAGATGGCAGGGGGCCGGGGAAGGAGGGGGGGGGGATCTGAATCAGGCTACAAAACGACACTTAAGAGCTAAACGGTAAAATCGGTCTAAACTATCTGCTGGGGAGGGATTTTTTTTTTTTTTTTTTTTTTTAATCGTTTAACTGCTGTTTAAGAGTCGTTTTGTAGCTTGAGAAAAGGAGATTTACCCTGAAAATTCGCATGTGTTCTCTCCTAATAAACAGCGTTCTTTTGAACCTTTTATGCGCTTCTAACGTATGGCTGTGTCTGTTAGGGAGACAATTAATGCTTCAAAGCAGGACAGGGTCAGGCTGGAAAAGACCATCAGAAGGGCCGGAGAGTGATTGGCAGACAGCAGGAAACGTTTGACTCAGTCTGTCACAGAAGACTTACCGACCGACTCAACAGGATTTTGTCTGACGACACACATCCCCTAAGACACTGATTTTACTCTCGGCCTGTTGACAGGAGTGGTAGGTTGAGGGTATCCTTCACGAGAACAACACGTCTTTTTCGAAAACCAAACAGACATTCAACCAGGCACATGTCAGGCATTGTCTGTAACCACCAGCAGACCCTCACCCTCCAATCTGATCTGCTTTGCGCGCGCGTGCGTGCGTGCGTGCGTGCGTGCGTGCGTGCGTGCGTGCGTGCGTGCGTGCGTGCGTGCGTGCGTGCGTGCGTGTGTGTGTGTGTGTGTGTGTGTGTGTGTGTGTGTGTGTGTGTGTGTGTGTGTGTGTGTGTGTGTGTGTGTGTGTTGGGGTGGGGGTAGGGGGGTGGATGATCGAGAGTATGCTGTTTTTGTGATATTGATATTAACGACTTGATCTGGTGAGGCCTGTTATGTTTTGCTAATGCAATATGCCTTAAAATCCTTTTACTTCTCACTTTCACGCATAATGTATGTGATGATGTATGCCAGGCACGATTGTTGGTACATAGTGATTTTAAGTGCGCGTGTGTGTGTGCGCGCGCGCGTGCGTCCGGCGTGTATGTATACATGTGTATGTGCGCGCGCCCGCATGTGTGTGTTACTTAAGATTAACTAAAAGATGTGACAACTAGTAGGCCTCATTTGTGTGAACGCTACTGGAACCATTGTGATTGCAATTCTGTTCTTCTACTGCTTATTTACTTGATTTTAATAAGTTTCTATTCTAATTAAGTGGGCGAAACTATATAGTATTTACTTAATTTTTGTATCTGTGTTTTTTATTATTTGGCAAAGGCTTGATTATTTGACTTGATCTTTGTTACCTTGACACTTGACAACACAGCGTCGGAAACAACGGTCCAAATTCACATTAGTAAAACACGTCGCTGGCGTGACGGTCTGTGCTGAAGCCTTATCTTGGTAACTGTTATTTTACAGCAAGAATGAAATGATCTAAGTTATTTGTCAAGGCCCATATGTATGATGAGCAAAATAAAGTTCATGGCGGATCGCCCCCGATCCCAATTTCCAGCGTCCATAAATCCGGCTCTCATTCCACATGCATGAGTCGTCAAAAGGCTCCAGAATAGCGACTTGTACATATTTATTGTTAGATCAGGAAACTCTTGTTTGATCAGTAATGCACCGCACGTGACGTCAAAATCTCCATGCCGATTGGACACCGCAGGACAACAGCCTTGTTAGTTTCACTGATTCAAAATTCACTTTGATATTAGCAATAGCAGACACCCGAGACCCAGTGACCCCTTGCCATATGAGACTGTTCTGTCCCCTCTTCGCCCGCTGTTGGGTATGGTGTGTCCTGTTGCATAGCGTCCATCTAACGCCAACACCAGAGCCGCTGCTTAAACGTAGAAGTAAGTAAGTAAACATGGTGCTTAACGTCCACAGAAACCATAAGGCTTATTAGGGACGGGGAGAATGGGGGGGGGGGGGGGGAGGAGGGGGTATGGAAGTGGGGCAAGAGGGAGAGTATATATATATATACCTATCGTTACACTGTCACCACCAGAATGACACCTGCATTAAGATGGGCAGCGATGAGAGCCATTTTAATGTTTTATTAATTGTGAGGGACAAAGTCACAAGACAGTGTCCACAAACCACAACTTTTGAAGAGAAAGGAGAGCCGAAGCGGTATCGAACCGAGGTCCTTCCGCTTACCAGCCTACCGCCTTACCGCTAGGCCAAACCGGCTCTCAAACGTAGACAAATGAGACCGTGACTTTAACCCCTCCACTGCCACAGCCTGTAAAATTTCTGGACTGAAAAGTGCACACATACATGCCTACAAACAGTATATGTGGTGGTCCTATAACAAATCTACATTCAGTATTGTGCATTTTGATAGAAATCCTTTTACGTGTTCATGCGAAGGGGAGGGAATAGGTGTTAATGGTGATGATGATGATGAGTTGATGCTTAATGTCCTCAGATGTCATTTGACATATTAGGGACAAGTTGTGACCAATGCCGAAGCACGGTTCAATAAAAGCCACATACGTAAGGTGTATGCGTGTTTAGCTGTAACCTGCCACCTGCACTTTTTGGCAGAATGACCGGGATTTTTTACGTGCTACTGCGGTAACACGGGGGTGGAACGGATACCGAAATAAGAGTCAGCACAGAAAGTCGACCCTGGAGAAGAAAATTCTCCCGCCGTTCCAGCAGGTATTCGAACCCGCGACCTTTCAATCACGAGTCCGGTGCTCTAACCACTGAGCTATCCCCGCCCCCCAGGTGTTAATGGTATCAATGGCACTTTTATAGGTCGTTTTCAGAGTGACGGCGCGGCAAGCATGGCAGTGAAGTGGTTAAAATAATGTGTATGCGCTGGTTGGCTAGTCCTGTTTTTGCTTCACAGATGCCGCATTTTTCAACAACATAAATGCGTTTAAAGCGACTGTTTGCTCCACATACTTAAAGGCAACGGGGAAGAGAGTCGCATTTGTTTTAAATTCTTTTCACGGTGAAGGGAAATCAGATTTACGGAAACCAATGGGTTTGCAGGGTGTCTGTGTCTGGCACCGGAACATCGTGAACTATCATACAGTTGCTCAATATTAATAGTAACATTGTGTGTGTGTGTGTGTGTGTGAGAGAGAGAGAGAGAGAGAGAGAGAGAGAGAGAGAGAGAGAGAGAGAGAGAGAGAGAGAGAGAGAGAGAGAGAGAGAGAGAGAGAGAGAGAGAGAGAGAGAGAGAGAAAGTTGTGTGGATTTTAATCGCAATCGATCTTGAAGCATCGACAGTAAACATTTTGCTGTTTTTATTTCCACGGCTGGCGCGTGCTTTTGAATTCCCCGTGACTGTTAAATATTTACTGTATTGCAATTGTGAAAAACATTACAAAAGCAAGGTTTTGATGACGAGAATGAGTAGTGCTGCCTGGTGAACAAGCCCACGGTTAATACGAGAAGCCCGCAGACTCTGCTAGCTCAGAAAACACGGAATGGATTCTGCTTGATATTTTGATTATCAAATATTTAGGGTCACTCGGGGCAAAGCAGCCTTTGGGGTAAAGCGCCAAAGCGGGATATTTACAAAACCACGCAATATAATATAAATTACGGGCCTTGTGAGTGTGGCGAGTTGCCCGAACCGCCATTTGCTTGTTTATGCAGCGTCTTATGTAGATAACTATGAAGTAACTATGAAGTAGCTAAGACTAGTAAGAGAATATATATTTCGATATCGCTTGGATGTTGCAGAAGTAAAACATAACGAATCACATCCAGAATCTGGGCCTGCTAGGCATGCTTACCGGTCATTACACGTGGGAACTACGTCGCAAGGAAATGAACGAAGCTTGTCAGTGCGCATGCCCTGATGGGATAGCCCCGTCTAAAATTAGCACGTAGTGATATGGGAGCTGACGTTTTAATTTTGCTCTCAGCGCGAAGTCAGCGACTTTTGTCTCGGCATCTGTCAGGTGGATACGTTAGTGTAGGTAGTCGAAGTCGCTTCGCCAGGTCTCACCGGCTCTCAACCAAAGAGCGGGCAAGGGTCTAATTACGATGAAGTGACGTCACCTTGCATGAACAGCCCATCTGTCACAGCGAAGTCCGCTTCATGGGAAAATGTCAAGTGGACTGGCAGCCAACTAAGGGCCTGTGGAACTCTTTAAAGTGATGACCAGGGTCCCCTCAGCTTTTCAGGACGCGATTGGTGCTGGAGCCTTAACGGGACAGGGTATCAACATGTGTGTGTGTGTGTGTGTGTGTGTGTGTGTGTGTGTGTGTGTGTGTGTGTGTGTGTGTGTGTGTGTGTGTGTGTGTGTGTGTGTTTACACTTTAAGTGGAGGAATGATGTCGAATACCAGTTACATCGGATCCGACTCTGCCAACGAACGGGAGGATCTGGTGAGCGAGATCGTGACCACGACACACCAGCTGATCACCCGCGGTACGGAGGTACGCTTCCAGTGGGTGCCAGCACACGTCAGTCTCTCCGGCAACGAGAAGGCTGACAGGGCAGCGAAGAGAGGGGCCAAGGGAACCGAGTCGGCGGCAGTCAACCTCGACCTCGGCCTGGCCGATATTTATTCCAGGTTAACTGTGCAGGTGTGGAGACAGTGGGGGGAGGAGTTTCACACCCAGGCACTAGCCAGAGACTGGGCCGATCGGACCTCCCCCTGCAGAGACGGAATCTTCTTCCTTGGAGTGCCGACACACCTTGCACTCATCATGCACCGGATACACAGGGACTGGTGGAGGGTCATGTTTGTGCCCACACCCTGTGTATGCAGTGAGCCAGTTTCGTTTTACCATATATTATTTAAATGTATAAACTGCACAGATCAGGTTAAACGCCTGACTGATAAACTCATCAGCCTGGGACTCCCCCTGTGCATCCAAAGCCTGGCAGTGCGTCACCAGCGAGAGGGCTGGAGCCTTCTCCGTGCCGCCGCCAAACTGATCTACAGCTGTCCCATGGCAGTCTGCCTGTAGAATGAGGGACACCCCGTGCAGGTACAGTTAAGTAATCAGATCTGCTACCGTGGAGTACCACAGCCTGTTTACGTACGGCCAAATAATTTTCGAACCAATAAAGTGCCTCTAATTCCAATACCTTACAATTTCCGTAGTAAGCCACGGTGCCATACTTTATCGAACGCTTTAGGTAATATCTAAATGATTACGTCAAAGAAAATTGCTTGAGTAAATATTTCACTGTCAAATGACTTACAAAAGTCATCGCATATACTTAGTAACTGGTACACGGTTGAACCTTTTGGAATGAATCCTAATTGTGACGGTGTTATTATCTGGTTTGCGTTTAAGTAATTAGACACATGGCGATGAACACATTTTTCTAGAGTTTTTCCTACGCAACTTAGCAAAGATATAGGACGGTAGTTAGTACACTGTTCTTTGTTACCTTCTTATGAATTGGTGTAACGTGTGCTGTTTTTAAGACTGTGGGAAAAATTCCTTCATTAAGTGATCGATTGAATAGAAAAGTTAGTGGTTCAGATATGATTCCAGCGCTATTTTTCAAAATTATATTATGTATTTGATCAGGGCATGTCGCCTTTGCTGTGCTTAATTTTTTAAAGTATTTTTTTACTTCTTATACACTGACATTTATTTGATTTATACACGTTAATAGTTCTGGTACATCTGGAACATCATCGCTGTCTTCAATAGTTGATTGGTTGATGAAGAATTGGTTAAGTATAGTTGCCTTCTCTTTGTTGCTGTAATAAGTAACTCCATCTTTTTCTAATGGTGGTATTACGTCTGGATCAGATCCCTTGTTGCTCATGAAAGACAACTAGTTTCCACCAGATTTTGGTACCGAATGTCGCGTTGGAAGACGCACGATTGTCTAAATCCTTATGGCGTAGGTTAGGTCGTTCTTCATTTGTCTAAAGCTTTTCCACGACTGGTCGGTATTAAATATTTTACCTTTTTTTTCTTCTTCTTTTTTTTTTCCTAGATCAAAGGCTACGCAAAACGGGATTAGGTGGATAAGGGGGCAGTTATCAAAGCGGCAGGCCCTCACTCCTGCAAAACCTCTTGTCATCAAGGTAACAAGTGGATTCCAATAAGGACAGCAGTCTCTGATGTACCGCCTGTCAGGCAAATGCACGAGCCGTGGGGAGAGAGAAAAAAGGCCAATGTTGTCGCAGCTTTCCCTAGCTGAACACTCGGGGATCACCAGGTATATCTGTGCAACTGTACATTGACAAACTGTATTGTCCCTAATATGCTTTTTAGCACCTGAGGACATTAAACAAAATGTATGGTATGACACATTTTGTGCATTCCGCAGAGAGAAGATTGTCTGTGACCGCGATGTTGATTACCTTGCCACATGGGCAGCCACATGCAAAAATGGCCAATGATTAATTTTTACGCGATAAACCGGCACAGGAAATACACTAGACAGACTCAGGAAAACCTGAGCAGAAGAGGCGTTCATGCTATTTACTGCTGAACGTAAGCAAGGCCAAGCAGCCAATGATTTTGTCTGAAGTCCGTTCCGAAGCATGAGCGGAAAAGATCAAGTCACACTCAGTCAATCTCAGTTTTCCGAAGGGAAGTAACTGCTCTGTCTTCTAAAATTTTATTCCTCTGTTTCCTAGGTTTTTGTTTCCCCTAGGGGCTCCACTCTTTTTCAACACCTTTTGGACACCTCGTTCGTATCTTTGGGGCGGAGCTTAAACGGTACCTTCTTGTAACTCCTGTGTACCCACACAGAGGTGTACCTTTACTATGCCGTGTGGGAGGAGCCAAAATTAATAAAGTGTCCCCGAAGGGCACCTCCCAACAATTCCTGAACACCTAAAATAAGGAATACCTAGTTCTGCTTCTGTTTTGTCGTCGTTCAGTTTGAGCTGACTTTCCGTCATCCATGTTTTTATGTCGTCTGTGCAAGCAAGATCGCGTCTTGTTAAAGTTTCTTCGTCTCTCTTTGCATTTGGACTGACCTTACCATCTCCGTGTAACAAAGACACAAACATAATTATGAATTGCTTGTATATAAAAAAAAAAGGTTTTGTCTCCACACCAGAGTAATACTTCACATTTTTGTCAGTCAGCAGTTCATGAAACACATCCGGACGATCTTTCTGCTTCTTGCTGGACCCCTTTACCCCTTTCGAAGAACATTTCTGCTCCCTTCTCTTTTCTCAGCCTGTCAATCTTTTTCTTCTGTTGTGCAATAATATCACTGTACTTAACTGCATCCTCAAACATGAGACGAATTTGTATTGCAAACGTGAGAATAACAGCGAACAATGTAAACACTGCAAGCAAAAGTCCATTCACACTCAAGGGTGTCTCCACAAAGCCATGGTTTCTGTATCAAACTGAATGTCATCCTCAGTTTGTCCATGCTCTCTGACTTGCTCAGGACTCCCTGTGGATGTAAGGGTTGACCTGTGACGCCCACTGGCATAAATGGAGCTGGAAACCATAAGCACCTCTTCACGCATCAGCACTCGAGCAACCTGGAAAAAAACTTGCATTTTCACTTCAACAGTTACATGCAAGAGAACAGAACTAGACAGAATAATAATTCTCAAAAAATGTATGAAGTAAAATGTTTGCTTGTGAGACAAAGAGATCTTTGGTTTCACTTCATGTTGGGCAGGGATTTTCTGCTCACTTTAAGTAACTGTTCAAAGGACCAACATACTTGTACATTAATACTATAATAATTACTAGTATAGATAGATCTATAGACTAATTATACAAACAGTAACAGAAAAGAGTGCAGACAAGGAATAACTACCAAAGAACAGAGGAAAAAACGGTCTGATCATGACTTGTTGCACATACTTTGTCCCTGTAAATTGTATAACAGTAAACATCCCACAGCAACATGCAGTATGGTCAGGCTGCAAAATTTGTGTAGGAAAATTCTGATGTTATCTGGCAGACAGAGAAATAACATACATACATACGGGAAAAAAGGTGGGTGGCACTGTTAACAGAACGCGGTAAAATATTTGAATTATTAATACGAAAATGTTTACAGCTTTGCTTTGAAAAAAAGAAAAGAAAAAAAGTGTTCATGGCACTCCCTGACCCCACGTACAGCAGCCTAGATTTCATTTCACAATAATTTGAGAAATGTGTCAGGGTTGTTACAATTGAAATGTGCACTACATAATAACCGTTTCATATAAATTAAAATGTTTTGTGTCATGTGCAAAAGCAACCAATTTAAAAGAAACAAACATTTGTTTATATTAGAGAGGGTTAGTACACGGGTGGTAGTGGTAGTGGTGGTGGTAGTGGCGCAACCCGACTGTCTACCTACGCTTGTGCGCATGTCTCAAGCGTAACGGAGCCGAAGTCGCACAGCTCGCTACCTAAACACCTGCCCCTTCACACGCGGAAGAGTCACTTGAGAAGGTTCATCCAGCGACAAACTTTACAATTCAGTCTTTAGCGGCATCACTGCTCAAGTAGGTGCTATGCTCGTAAAACTGACAGAAAAGGCAAAAACGCGGCACTCGGTGGCAGCTTGGTACTTCAGTCAGTTGCACCGCTACGGTCCACCATTTTGATTTCGGATGAACTCGATAGGGTTGCATCGTAAAGCTAAAACAGCAATAAAATCAACATAAAGCAACCCGCATTACAATCTCATACAAAACATACGATGCTAATCTACAAAAAAAAGTAAAAGTTTAATGTTTACATAGCAAAATAAAGTCAAATGGTCCCTACGAATTCACTGTGGTGAGAACGCAGCAGTAGACGAAAAACGAGAGTCATGTGGTAAACAATCTTCGTAACCTCTGACCTCTGACCTCTGATCCGCACACAAATCGCAGACGGCACGAGAGAAAATAGTTCCCTAACCACTACCACTACCACCCGTCTACTAACCCTCGTTTAGAAAACGAATCATACGTTGCATTTTATTTGTAGACTATACTTTTATTGAAGCATCTACATTATTTTAAAATTTAAATGATTAACTGTAAACGAACGTAGACTATTTCTGGAACAAAAAATATTTCGTTTACAAAATCTCTGCTTTTTTTCTAAACGGATTTTTTTCTATATAATCACGCGAGCACACACACACACACACACACACACACACACACACACACACACACACACACACACACACACACACACACACACACACACATTAGCATGCAGCTCAGTTCAGTTCAAGATAGTATCAGTGCGCTCGGAAAAGCCCATATGCGTTCCACCCCGTCTCTTAAACGTTTCCCCAACGCTGCCCTTCAAACGGTTCCAGTGTTCGTCTGACTGACGATGGCCCTCTCTAGTCCTTTCAGGGAAGATCGTCTAGCGCTTCCTTTTTTTCACGCCTCACTCCTCCAGGCGATCGATAGTGTGGTTTCCTTGGCTTTGTGCCTGCAGGTAATGTCTCAAGCTTCTCAACACTTCATATCTTCTGAGAAGTAAGCCACTTATGAGGGTTGCTTTGCCTGCCAGTCTATCTACTCGATCATTTATTTCCCTTCGAATCACCCTCTCTCTGTCTCTCACTCTGGTATCTCTCTGTCTGTCTGTCTGTCTGTCTGTCTGTCTGTCTGTCTGTCTGTCTGTCTGTCTGTCTGTCTGTCTGTCTGTCTGTCTCTCTCTCTCTCTCTCTCTCTCACACACACACACACACGCACGCACGCACGCACGCACGCACGCACGCACGCACGCACGCACGCACGCACGCACGCACGCACGCACGCACACACACACACACACACACACACACACACACACACACACACACACACATTCATTAGATGAAAGAATGATTACGCTGTATTAAAATATGACATAGCATTTCAAAAAAAAAAAAAAAAAAAAAATGGTAGCCGAAATAATTATGATTTAGAATATGAACAAATGATTCCTTAAAGGAAATAGGAATGAGAGTGAAAGCCGGTATAATAGTAGAGGATGGCTGCGTGATGTGCATAAACACCCCACAGCGATGTACTTGGCAAATTAAACAACAACAACAACAACAAAACATCCACAATCTGCCTGATGTCTGAGTCATGTATCGGGGCTTCATTTTCAACGGATTGAATGGGAAATACTGCTAATATCAGTTATCTTGTGAGCCTCTTAATTCCCTGAATCATGGGGTGGGGGGGGGGGGGGGGGTCCGACCTTGGAAAAGGAAGAAGGCTTCCATTTCCAAACATCCCAGAAATGAACGGGAAAACCGGAGTATCCATGGAATAATAATAAATACACATATAAACAGAGACAGCAACTGCAACGAAAATGAAAAAGATAATAGTGACAAAACTGTGAGAGGTCATCGTCAATCACACGAAAATTGGAACCGTTTGAAAGCCAACGTTGGGGAAAATTCTGTGAGACGGCGTGGAGCGCATATCGTTTTTTTCGGAGCACAATGATACCATCTTGAACTGAACGTAACTGAGACGAGAATATAATTAGACTGGGTAATATTTGGTGGCAAGATCGAGACTGATGTTTATCATATTGAAACAGTTTGGTTTTAGATCATTGTTGAGAACAAAATATGAATGATTCATTTAGTTGAAAGTTTATTTTTGGACAAGAGTATATTAAAAAAAAAAAGAAGAAGAAGAAGAAGAAGAGGGAAAAAACTGCTTTTTATTTATAAGCAAAAGTATTTGCTCAAGAAGGGGAAAGAGGTCATGCAGTGAGGACATTTTGAAGGGAAATAACTCGTGTAATCATAATACTGTTAAGGTGTGGAGAGTTCTCTCGACTGGGTAACGAAGGCACCCCACGTGGCTCGTTTCCCGTGTATTTACCACACAAACCAAACTAGCTACTGAAAATGAAGAAGGATATAATACATATCTTTAAATAAACAGTTTAATACAAATGTAATGAAGCTGACACAATACTGTAACGGTATGGACACCACACTGAGCCACAACACTGACTTTATGTAAGAGTTTTGAATGGAGCAATGCACGGGGTCTCATCTCTACGATGCGGGTAAAAGGGAATGGCACAAACCACAGCATTAAAGCTGAAATCAAGAATAACAACCCACCGAACGCACCTTGTGCGTATGTGATGTTTTACTAGGCCGTTTTGAAACAACTAATATTAAAATATATTCATTAGTCTTACTTTCGTTATGTTGAATTGTCTAATTGTCTACTGCACACGCAGGCACACACGTAAGCACGCACGCACGCACGCGCAAGTACACCCACACCCACCCACCAACACACACGCACACACGCGCGCGCGCGCGCGCGCGCGCACACACACACACACACACACACACACACACACACACACAATTTATATGGAATTTGAATGACCCAAAAGGCACATTTTCATTGAATGCATTTATTCTGAATAATAAGGTGTTTTTTTTGTCTTTCTCAGTATTTGCATCGTTTTGACGGAAGGTAATCTCTTATTCTATCGTGATACGCATCTCTATATGTTCATGCTTGGCCTGTCTAATTTTGTCACTATCTCTCAACTCTACCTTTCTCTGCTTTCCATAGACGCCGGTGTCATCATTGCTGTTCCACACATCAATCACGCTGAACAAGTATGGAAAGTGTTCTTCTTTCTCACGGCCAGTGACCTGGAATTCTCTCCCCAAACCTGTACCCGGTGAACCAAATCTTCCTCCATATCCAGTGTGAAGACCTTTCTCTCCACACACACACACACACACACGCACGCACGCACGCACGCACGCACGCACGCACGCACA
>CAUZXP010000078.1:96589-116636 GCA_963584105.1 Alviniconcha strummeri
AACAACCCTGGCCGACGTCCAAGGCAAAGCTGGACGAGAGCGAGCTCACCTGTTCCGTATGAAAACACATGGGCACCGCTTTGTGTCTGGATTCAGGGCTACACTCTGAATGGAAGCGAAGCGTGTGTTTTTTTATGTCCAGTTTTCCGAGGTTAGTGGTGGCGATGTGTGTGTGTGTGTGTGTGTGTGTGTGTGTGTGTGTGTGTGTGTGTGTGTGTGTGTGTGTGTGTGTGTGTGGAAGCGAGTGTGCGTGTATGTAATTTCGTGTGTGTGTGTGTGTCTGTGTTTGTGTGTGTGTGCGGGGGGGGGGGGGGGGGGGGGCGTGCGTGCATGTGTCGCTGTGTGTGTGGGTGGGCGGTTATGCGTGTGTGTGGGAGAGAGAGAGAGAGAGAGAGAGAGAGAGAGAGAGAGAGAGAGAGAGAGAGAGAGAGAGAGAGAGATTACCTGGAAACAAGGGAAGGTGGCTTACAGCCCAGTTGTGGAGAGATTAAGCCTCTGTATATTGGTAGGCCCTGTCTAATCATTTTTTTTTTCTGTCTAATCAAAATTGTCTAGTGGCTGCTTCTTAAAAAAATAAAAACGTTAAAAAGAAGAAGGAAATGATCAGAAGAACAGTTTTTTTAAAAGATTTTGGGTGAATGTCTTCATAAAAAAAAAAGAAAAAAAAAAAAAGGATTAAATGATTCGCGTCTGAAATCACGCATCGTTACCGCAAGTTAACAAACACATATATAAAACAGCAGACAGTCACACTGTAGGTTGCCACCCCCACCGCCACCCCTCCACCCGCACAACAACAACAACAAGACACACAAATCAACAATATTAAATCAAATCAAATTCTCCTTACATCAGATGATGGCAGATGATGTACAAACACCACGCATAAAACCAGCAGACCACTGACACTGAGATACCAACTATTAACTTTTTTTAATATGGAAAAAAAAAAAAAAAAAAAAACTTCAAAAATCAATCCACCGACAAAAACAAAGAAACAACAACAGCAACACACCAACAACAAAAGTAAATACATGAATGCAAACGGGAAAATGACGTCCTAATACAACGCTATTGCACACTGTAACAAAATGAAGACGGATGGAATCTGCCATGAAGAAAACAGAGGAACAGCTTACACGCTCAATCTTATTTTGTCGGTCAAACTCTCCGCTCAGTCATTGCTTGCTATATACATTAACAAGTGTAACAAATAACGAGTGTCAAATCTGTGTGTGTGTGTGTGTGTGCGCGCGCGCGTGCGTGCGTGCGTGCGTGCGTGTGTGTGTGTGTGTGTGTGTGTGATACAGTGAGTGTGTTTGAGCTTGTGTCAGTGTGCGCATGCAGCTTTCCTTTCATTTCTGCTGTTGGTTATACAGACTTACAATGAACTCCTTTGTTAGAAACAGTTCTCTCAGAACATGGCAACACGCCAGACTATCGTCGAATTTCAGGTTTGCTCAAAGATCTCAAAGCACAGCCTGGCGCCCCGGCACTGGTCCTACTGCCGCCTGGCGTCTTTGTTCAGCACATCTCCGTCCTGTGGTCATCCTCAGTACACTGCAGGAGTGGCCTCCCATTGTTTCACCGTACCCACCCCCCTCTCCAACGCCCATCCGTCGGAGAAAACACGACTCTCTGAGGCAGCAGGCTGTCACCCATCTTACAATCAAGATGGTGATATTTGTTAACTTTGTTAATTTCCACAGAAACTCGTTTCATCAAACTGGTTTCAGAAGTCGTAAAACTGTGCATACTAATGAAAGAAGGTGACTACAACCACTTCTTTTCGCTGTTCCCACGTACCACAGTCAGAGCAAACTTCGCTCAGATTCTTTGTATTTTGACAGATTTCTGCATCATCATGATCAAATGCCGACGCTACACAATCAATGTTTCACTCGAAGTGTTTGTTGACAAGAACAGTGATTCTGATCCGGATGTTGCTGGTCCGTTGTCATATTCAAGTGAACAAGTGTGTAAAACCGGTCGGCAAGATGGTGTGGAAACAACAGACAGTTTTCAGACTCTCTTCGATGCTGAAACTACAGTAGTAGCACTTCAAATATCCGTTCTTCGTCTTTCACCGACTGCTGGAAGATAGTGAATAACATATATATTGAAAATCGGGCACATTGTTGCTTCTGTATATTTATCAACCAGTCAATCAACGTTTTATTTTATGTCTGTTCACATCGAGGTGATATTAGACAAAACCAATTCATATTTATTAACGTGTGCACATTTTGGTAGCTCTACCTTATGTAGAAGTGGAGATAATGAGCTCTAAACGGTTTTTGAGTAGCAAAGGCTAAAAACGGCCAGGCAGCAGAGGCTACACAAGCAGTAAAGCCTCCAGGGCCGAAAGGGTTAAGCGCTTTATCGCTGAATGATCTCAGAGCGCCGCAAGGCAGGAAGGTACCTGCAGGCTGCTGCTGGCAAAGGGCGCAATACATAGTGAGTTTACCTCTGAAAATCTAGTTAATTATCGTTGCTGTCGTCATGGGTGTATTATACCTGGCCTTTTGTTCTGTTGTGTCAAACAAAAGAACAAAACAGCTAAACTTAAAGCAGATATGTGTCCTACATCTCTCTTCTTTTTTATTTTTTTACCGTTTATTGTTTAGATGTTGTTATGCAGCTTGAAAAGAAAGCTTCCCCCGAAAATTTCGCATGTTGTGTTTTGTCGTAATAAACAGCGTTCTTTTTAACCGTTTTATGTGTAAAGATCTCATGCGTCTGTCAGTTAAAATAATAGCAAGGTAGCGGCTGCACACAACGAAGCGCCGTCTGGCGGCAGGTTTGGTGAACTCAGGCCTCCCATGCAGAACTCAGCGATCATTTGGGAATGTTCCTCTTTCTTCTTCTTCTTCTTCTCTTTCTTTCTTTCTTTCTCCTTCTGCTTCTTTCGTTCTTTCCTTCTTCTTCTTCTTTTTCTTCTTCTTTCTTTCTTTCTTTCCTCCTCCTCCTCTTTCTTTTTCCTTCTGCTTCTTTCTTTCTTTCCTTCTTCTTCTTTCTTTCTTCTTCTGCTTCTTTCTTTCTTTCATCCTCCTCCTCTTTCTTCGTCTTTCTTTCTTTCTTTCTCTCTTCTTCTTCTTCTTCTGCTTCTTCTTCTTGTGAAGGACTGGGTTCTGTTAGAACATTGCAGGTCTTCTTCAAATGTTGCTTCACATCCACTGAGACCACACGGATTATCAGGGACGGGGAGCCCAGGACATCCTCCTCGACTGCCACACAGCCCCTGAGCTCTCATGGCAAGTCCTGTAGCGATGTGTATAAAAAGGTGGTCACGGTCAAGGAGGGACGGCTCACTGATTTAGTCATTGTGACGGGGATTAGTTGAGCCTTGCGACACGTTGTCTTTGCCTTCAACAACCTGGCCCTTGACTGGCTTTCAACAGGCGTTGCAGAACTTGCATGAACACTCACAACTAACCGAACACACCAAGTTTAATATGACAACACAAAACATGCGCATTATTTTTTACAATGAACCCCCATTTCAAGCAACATACAAACAGTGTGTTTGGATCTTATTTCAGAACATTAGTAGTCAACATCGTTTCCAATGTACCGGCTTTATCTGTTCGTTTCTCTGTTCGTTTCTCAACGTTGGGCAGTGGCGGTTTTGTTCAACATGGCAAGAGGATGCCGTAGCACTACACTATTTTGAAAGTGTGTCTCCAGTATTAAAAGTGTCCAAGCACAGCCCTAACCAACAAGGCGAGGCAACAGAGTCACTAAATTAGCTTGCATTCTGAGTCACTGTGTGCAGCTTTGTCCAGTGTCCATAGTTTCCATGCACAGCCTCCAACAATGAGGCGAGGCCACAAGGTCACTAAAGGAGCCTGTATTCCGAGTTACTGTGTTCTGCTCTGTCCGAAAGCGTGTCTCCGCTCTCGAGGCTTAAAAACAACCCTGATCACCGTGATACACTCTAGCCGTGAGGTCAGCAAATGAACCTGTTGTATCTACAGTTAAAGGAAGCATGCAGTTCTCAGCTCGCTTTCGATAACTTCTATATCGACATAATATAGTGCTTGATGTGTGTGTGTGTGTGTGTGTGTGTGTGTGTGTGTGTGTGTGTGTGTGTGTGTGTGTGTGTGTGTGTGTGTGAAAATGTGTGCGTGCGTGCATGTGTGTGTGTGTGTGTGTGAAAATGTGTGCGTGCGTATATGTGTGTGCATGTGTGTGTGTGTGCGTGCGTGCGTGCGTGCCTGCGTGCGTGTGTGTGTGTGTGCGTGCGTGCGCGCGTGCCTATTTTACTTTATTCCAGTTTCGCACGTCCACAACCTCACGTCTAGCGGCTCTGATTTCGGTGAACCCCGTGCTCTCCGGTGTCTCAGACACCCCCCGTTGCTCCAGTATAATTGTGCAAGCCACACTAGTCCTGAACACTGTCCTGTTGACTACATGGCTGTAAGTAATCGGTACTCCAAGTTGTAGTGTAGACGAATGTGAACGTAGGACCCGTCAGGCATTGAACTGACTACTATTCGTGCGCCAAGTAATCAGAAAACTGGTTACAGACTACACTTTGTACACCAAGCAATCAGAAGACTGGCTACTGACTACTCTTCGCACACCAAGTAATCAGATAACTGGTTACTGACTACTCTTCGCACACCAAGTAATCAGATAACTGGTTCCTGACTACTCTTTGCACATGAAGCAATCAGAAAACTGGTTACTGACTACTCTCCGCGCGCCAAACAATCAGATAACTGGTTACTGACTACACTTCGCGCGCCAAGCAATCAGAAGACTGGTTACTGACTACTCTTCGTGCGCCAAACAATCAGAAGACTGGTGCGGGGCATGCAGTGTAATAACTTGGTGACGTCTGTCGAAGAAGACTGGCTTTAATTAGCAAGCAGGCCAGACAGAGTGGCTGTTGGATGTTTGCTTTCTCCACCCTTCCTGGCGCCTTTATTTACCCCCAGTGAGATCCAGGATCTGCGACCAGGCACTGTGCAAATCCTGCCTCATTAGAGGTCTGGTATGTCTACAGTGTGACGCCATATCACCAGAACATCACATTACCCTGAATACTTTTTTTTAAAATCTATATAAATAAACACTCAGAGCAGTGTATGGTAAGTAAACATGGTGCTTAACGTCCACAGAAGCCATGAGGCTCATTAGGGACGGGAAGATGGGGAGGGGGGGTGGGGGGGCGGTATGGAGGTTGGGGAAGAGGGAGATTATATACCTATCGCTACACTGTCATCACCAGAATGATTCCTGCATTAAGATGGGCAGCGATGAGAGCCATTTTAATGTTTCAGTAGGAAGTGATGGACAAAGTCACAAGACAGTGTCCACAAACCACAACCTTTCTGAAGAGAAAGGAGAGCCGAAGCGATATCGAACCGAGGTCCTTCCGCTTACCAGCCTACCGCCTTACCGCTAGGCCAAACCGGCTGACATAGAGCGGTGTATCTGCAGTCTTAGCCATTGCATCACCAGCCGACTCTCCACATTCACTTCCCCAGGGGTTAGTTCGTGCGTGTCCGTAGCGTCATCTTGGATCATGTCAACCACTAGGGCAGTGTGACGTCATTTCCTCACATCATCACCGCCACCACACTGGCAGCTCTGTTCAGGCGTGTCCGTAGTGTGATGACTTCTCTCACCCGAGTTAGATCAGGCGTGTCAGTAGTTTCACGTCATGTCACCAAAACCAGATAAGGCGTGTCCGTAGTGTGACGTCATCTCACCAAAGCCAGATCAGGCGTGTTCATAGTGACGTAATTTCACCAAAACCAGATCAGGCGTGTCCATGGCGTGACGTCATTTTACCAGAGCCAGATCAGGCTGTCCATAGTGTGACGTAATTCTCACCAAAGCCAGATCTGGCGTGTCCACAGCGTGATGTCATCTCACAAAAGCTAGACCAGGCGTGTCCATGGTGCAAAGTCATTTCACCAAAGCCAGGTCAGGTGTTACCATGGTGTGACGTTATTCTCCAAAGCCAGGTCAGGCGTGTCCATGGTGTGACGTCATTTTACCAAAGCCAGGTCAGGCGTGTCCATGGTGTGACGTCATTTTACCAAAGCCAGACAAGGCGTGTGCACAGGGCAATGTGACTGTATTTCACCAAAGCCCAAAGCAGCCGGACCGCAGTGACGTTTCAGTTCACCAACATCCAGGTGCAGTCGTAGCGTAATGCCGCGACCTCTTCCCCAGTGCCAGACAAAGAGTATGTGTGCGTGTGTGTGCGTGTGTGTGTGTGTGTGTGTGTGTGTGTGTGTGTGTGTGTGTGTGTGTGTTTGTGTGTGTGTGTGTGTGTGTGTGTGTGTGTGTGTGTGTGTGTGTGTGTGTGTGTGTGTGTGTGTGTGTGTGCCACGCAGCTCCACTGTTTCATATCTGGGAATACTCGTTCCGGATGACGCGGCCGTTACGCTCCACTGCCTCTGTTCGCGTGGGGCTGCTGCCGCCGTTCCACAAGTAGGACCCGGGCGAGGAGGGGATGGGGGTGGTGGAGGTGTAGGCCTCCCCCCTCCTGTCCCGGCCACCGCCAGCACCCCCGTTCTTGTAGCACCCGTGTCGCCGCAGCATCTCCAGCTGCAACAGACAAAGGCCGTTTAAAAACAAAGCAAAAATCATATATTTTAATTAACTAGTTCTTGGAGTTTCACGTCCCGTTCTTGTTGCTGAAGTGTTGTTTTACGTCCACAGAAACCGTATGCTTATTAGGGACGCGAGCCCAGGACGGCCACCTCGACTTTCACACAGCTACTGAGCTCTGGGCGTCCCGTTTGATGATGATGATGATGATGATGATGATGATGATGATGAAGTAGAGCTTCATGTCCTCGGATGTCGGTTGACATATTAGGGACAAACTGTGACCAATGCCTAAGCATGGTTCAGTGTTGCTTTACGGCCACAGAAACCGTAAGGCTCATTAGGAAGGAAAACCCAGGACGGCCACCTCGACTTTTACACAGCTCCTGAACGCTGGTCCCGTTTGTTTGTTGATCGCTTTTATATAGCGGTATTCTCCGCTTTCGATCAGGCTCACTGCGCTGGCGTGTGATTGTATATGAGTGAATATAGTTTTTTTGTAGCGCGTTTCTGACCATCTACTGAAGTGGTGTACTTACGGCGCTGGCATGGCTGGTGCCGCATAAAACTGCTGCCGTCTCGGCGCGTTCTGTGTACACCACACAACCATGCACCATGTCACTTCATGCAAAGCCACATAAGTAATGTGCATGCGTGTTTAGCAGTAACCTGCTGTCTGCACTTCTGGCAGAATGGCCGGGATCTTTTACTTGCTGCTGCGGTAACACTGGGGTGGAACGGATACCGAAATACCGCTGACGTCCCGCCAGCCGCACCCCTGTTTCAATACAGGACGAGTCACACATGCACAGTTACTCCACATCAGGTCCAGACACAAGTCACTAAAACACAAGTAAACCTGGCTCACAGTTCTACACACAACACAGTCATTCGCTCACACAACCAAACCAAAACCATTAATTAGCATATCTATCTATCTATCTATGTATCTATATATTTGCTGTAGTCACTCGGTTTTTGCTCTAAGCTTTCTGCAGGAGTCCGTCAAAGACTACAGACGCTTGGAACCAGGTCACCCACAATTTCAGCCAAAGAAAGGCAGCGAAATGAAAATTAATGTCACCACGTCACACCGCCGTAATACGAAGCTAACCACCAACGTCGTTATTCCACTTTCAGCTCGCCTCTTTTGACAGAAAACTCTCCAAGGGGAAAGGGGTCATTGGACCACTGACGCCTCTACTGCACTCCGGCAGTGCTTAATTGTCAACTCTCGATGAAAGTGCCCCGGGCTCTTACGAGAAGGGGCGCCATAAATAATCTATTATTATTATTTCCTCTCTTTTTTTACACCCCATTTTCCCCCAGCTGGAATACATAGACCCAGCAAGGCCTAAACGGTGAAGACCTAGACAGTCGCACTAGTCTTTCCAAAACTGAAATAGTATACCCTCACTTCTTAGAGAGCTTTCCTGTTGATGGATGCCCAGTCGTCCCATTTAATACAGACCTGAACTTCTTCAGGCAAACTGTCTGAAATGAGATCACTTATAGTGGGTACGAAAGTCTACACATCCCTCTGCTCATATCATGGCTGTCTGAAACGTACTCATGGGTTTGCTGGTCGTTCTGTTTCACCAAGGTTACTTTATTGTCACACACACACACACACACACACACACACACACACACACACACACACACACACACACACACACACACACACACACACACGCACGCACGCAAACACGCACGCACACGCACGCACGCACACACACATACACACACACACACACACACACACACACACACACACACACACACACACACACACACAGAGTTACACATACATACGCACACACACGCACTCGCGGACGCACGCACGCACAAACACACACACACACACACACACACACACACACACACACACACACACACACACACATATGCATTTAAAAACATACAAAAGGAACTGTTGTAAGCATGAACTACGCAATAAAAAAGGAAAATAGAGAAAATGAAACAGAAAACAAACAGATGTATACATCAAACAGCGTCATCATATCTGTGCTGCAATGTATCTGCAAGTATAGAAAGGGGGGGGGGGGGGGTATTCTTATTACATGTTTTTGATTAAATCTAAAAGGAAGCTAACTGTCAGCCTTCAGCTCAAAGATCATAAGAGACATTCACTCGGTCAAGGACGAAGCCTGTTTACCATACACGTGCGTGTATGCGCTTAAAATCGCCTTTCAGGACAGCATTTTGCTCTTTGAAAATAGCAGCTGCAGTAGTAGTAGTAGTAGTAGTAGTAGTAGTAAACTCGAATACCCACATCATAAGGAAAGGAAACCGGAAGCGGAAATGCAATCGGTCAAGGACGAACGCTGTTTACATGTCCGCACATGCGCTTAGAAGGGTCTTCCGGGACAGCATTTTGCCCTTTGAAAATAGTAGTAGTAGTAGTAGTAGTAGTAGTAGTAGTAGTAGTAAACTCGGATACCCACATCGTAAGGGAAGGAAACCGGAAGCGGAAATGCAATCCGGGACCTAACTGAGGCCGTACCTCCACTTCATGAAGCGCGGCGTTTCTGTTGACGGAGGAGTTGGCCCGCAAGCTGCCCCGCGAGCTGAGTGAACCGTCCTTGACCACTGTGGGTCTCCACACCACGGAGGTGAACTTGGAGAGCAGCTTCTGCTTGAAGAGCTTGGTGGTGAGCGTGTAGAGCAGCGGGTTGAGAGCCGAGTTGACCGGCAAGATGAAGACGATCACCCACGCGTATAGATCCTCGCTGATGGAAACACCTACAGGACAGTTAAACAGTTAGGGTTAGGTTTACACAGTTTTCGGATTGTGAACGTCCCGTCAACCGTGCTGGGTTATCTCAGAATGAATCACTCGTTCACAATGAATGATCCCATATCAACATACAGACAAGGACTACTTGAAGATGTACCTCTAGCGGAGTTTAGGTACCTTGCCAGGTGAAAGTTACCGTAGGCGACTCAGGTCTTCTTCTTTTTTCTTTTTTGTATGTGGTCTACTTGTGTTGCGTATTTCGAGCGCTAATTAACTTCCCTGTGTGTTGATTCTGCACGAGCGATCTAGGCCTGGTTTTGTTTCAGATTTCTGACCCCATACCAAGTCGAACATTACTCATTAAATGACGGATAAAGAACTACGCGAACAAAAAACAAAACAAACAAACAAACACCTGCGCCCCCCCCCCCCCCCCCCCGCCCCCCTTCCCCCCAAAGAATACTCCTTTTACTGCTCCATTATGTACATTCTAAACTGAACTGGAAACATAATATTGGGAGGATTGCAAACTACAGTAATAACGCTTTATATTGCAGTCATAGTTAGGTCTTGCACTTGTACACCTTTCTCCTCCCTCTCCCCACCCCCCTCCCCCCGCCTCTATTTCCATTTCCGTCTTTCGTTTTTCTAACGCATTCAATTGCTGAAGAAACTTCTGTCCGTGCAAGCAGTTCAGGCTCCCCAACACGTGTCCATACAAGCATAACAGAATATTAACATCGCATATTATATTACTGAAGAGAGACAAGGAAATGGGGAAAAAATGTAACGCAAGTAAGAAAAGAAAACACACACACACACACACACACACACACACACACACACACACACACACACACACACACACACACACACACGCAACCGCACAAACACACGCACACACACACACACACACACACACACACACACACACACACACACACACACACACACACACGAAAAAATCTATAGCAAGGAAAGGAAGAAACGTTGAGATAAAAAGACAAGACACACAAAAACGTTGAGAGAGGAAGAGAAGACAAAACAGCGGCATGGGTGGGATGGGGACAGGGAGCACGAGAATGATGTGTATGAAGGCAGACGTGTGTTAAGTGATTCCTGTCCTAGCCAATGCCCGAGCCTCCAGTCTTTCCGGTGCTCTTTCGCTGTCTGGCAGCAGAACATGCAATTAGTCGTGGGAGATGTTGTCGAGTCTATTTAGGAAGGTACATTGGCTGATGCCGGAAGAACCAGAAGAAGCAGTGTGTCACCCTGTCCTCTTTCCTCGCCCTGCATTGTTGTCCCTTTTTCCTTTCTTTCTTATCCTTTTTTTTTTCTTTTTCTTTCAATGTCCCTTTTTTTCTTTTCTTTTCTTTCTTGTCCCTGTTTTGTTTCTTTCTTTTCCCTTTCTTGTTTCTCTCTTATCTCTTTTTTGCTTCTCTCTTATCCCTGTTTTGTATCTTTCTTATTCCTGTTTTGTTTCTTTCTTATCCATTTTTATTTATTTCTTATTCCCGTTTTGTTTCTTTGTTACCCCTTTTTTTGTTTCTTTCTGTTGGGGCTTCACTTCTGCGGGAGCCGCATACGGTTTCCTATGGACATTTGTTTGTTTGTTTGTTTGCTTTGTTTTTGTAACATAAATTTATATTGGTGCAGATTGATGATACATGTTGTTAGCATGATAATTGTCAGATCAGTCTAATATCAGTTACGTGAAAAGACTTGAAGAAGAAGAAGAAGAAGAAGAAGAAGAAGAAGAAGAAGAAGAAGAAGAAGAAGAAGAAGAAGAAGAAGAAGAAGAAGAAGAAGAAGAAAGTAACTTGGCATTTTACGTACAGTCAACCGTTGCGGTTATATCAGGGCGAATGAAGAAGAAGAAGAAGAAGAAGAAAGATGGGAGAAGGAAGGATGGGGTGCCTATGAACGGCTCATCCCAAGTGCTCCGACACTCAGAAGCAAGCAACACCGCCACCACCAGAACTTCGTTATTGAGTGGTGTGGAAATAGCCAGTGCAAATTAAGCAACATGTGGTTTTTGGTCGTTTTTATATCGCGCTATTCTCCGCTCTCGGGCAGACTTACTACACTCTTCTCGCATGTAATGCTAAATGTGTGACTAGTTTCTAACACTCGTTTTGAATATCCACCGACGTGGTGTATTACTTTTTTTTTATTATTTTTTTTTTACGTATGGCTATGAAAGTATACCGCTATCTGGGCGCGTTTTGTGCACACGATACAAGCATGCTCCATACTATATGTCACGTCTTTTCATGCAAAGCGACATACGCAGGGTGCATGCGTGTTTAGCTGTAACCTGCCATCTGCACCTTTGGCAGAATGAGCGAGATCTTTTGCGTGGTACTGCTGTAACGCGGGGATGGAACGGAAACGGAAATACCGTTGATGACGACGAGATAAGGTGGAAAAGGAGAAAGGATGCCCGAATATTCGCCCCCCACTGGGGTCTTCGTCGGGGACTACGCAGGGATATAAAAAAATAATATCTGTGGTGATGGTGGATGAATATGGAATGACTGGAGAGAGCGAGAGAGAGAGAGAGAGAGAGAGAGAGAGAGAGAGAGAGAGAGAGAGAGAGAGAGAGAGAGAGAGACAGACAGACAGACAGACAGACAGACAGACAGACAGCCAGCCAGCCAGCCAGCCAGACAGCCAGAGACACACAGAGAGACAGAGACACAGACACAGAGAGAGAGAATGAGAGAGAGAGAGAAACAGAGACAGAGACACAGAAAGAGAGAGACAGAGACACAAAGACAGACAGAGACAGACAGACAGACAGACAGGCAGACAGAGAGAACAACAGTCCAACAACAGAACAACAGTCCAAGCATATCCTGGTTCCCTAGAAACTTGTAATTAAATGTTTCGCCCATGAGGGTTTTTGTCAAGGCCTGCCATATACATATACGCGTCCACTGTTCTCTTGAAAATGTTGATGCTAGAAGAAAGTGATAGCTATAGGTAGACGCTGGAAGAAAACTAATTACTGTAGCCGGAGACGGGTGTATTAATGACACGGAGGGTCTTACGAGGGTTGGGGAGGAGAGACGAAAGGAACCTTTCGATTTCTGGAATGCAGCCAGGCGATTTTGTGAAATTGGTTCGCTCTCATATTTAGTCGATCTCGGCCTCAAAATCGTAGAGTTAAGGTTTAGTTATAGCCTACATCGTAGCCATTTTCCCAAATCAAAAAACAGAAACCCACGGACAAATCATTAGGCTGCAGGTCTCACATACCACTGATGGTAATGGCGGTGGAATGAACTGACCTCGAAACACTGCCACATTTCGCTTCTATACCTGCGGATTGGCATCTCTATTATTCCGCAGTACACTCCTTCTCTTTGTCTGAGATCGGCGAGCGAGCCAGTTCTCGGCATTCCAAAGGCCTAAGGCGTGTGTGTGTGTGTGTGTGTGTGTGTGTGTGTGTGTGTGTGTGTGTGTGTGTGTGTGTGCGTGCGTGCGTGCGCGCGTGACTCATTATACGTATTATAGTGTGCGTATACGAAAATGAATGTTTACCCTCCCCTGCAATCAAAGCGCTGTGAAAATACCTTTGTGTGAAAGGAAGGTTTTATGAACATTATGAATTATCATTTATTCAGACTTCAGTGCTGAGTTGACCATTTACTTAGACCTCATAGTATCCCTCGTACCATTGGATACTATTGTCGACAGTTGCTGATACCAATAGTAGTTATGTAGTAATTCAATATAACGTCACTGCTACAAATACTACTGCTGTTTTATTATTGCTTTTGCTGTTGCTGCCACTTCGTCTCCTTGTTTTTCCTTACCAGTCAGGCACCGTCACTGAAATCACTCATTATCTTTGACACCCATACACTCAAATACACACACACGTCTCTCTCTCTCTCTCTCTCTCTCTCTCTCTCTCTCTCTCTCTCTCTCTCTCTCTCTCTCTCGTATATTCTTGCGACCCCCCCCCCCCCGCACACACACACACACACACACACACACACACACACACACACACACGCACACACTGCTCTCCCCCCCCCCCCCCTCTCTCTCTCACTGTGCACAGCTCTTTCTCGCTCTCTCTTCAGAGAGACAAGCAAACAAACATGTGATTGGGAGATCTGGAAAAGTAAAGATACAGCCAACGGAATCGCATCACTGATTATTCCCCCACACAGAAGAAACAAACTCCGAAGACTCGAAGCAATAAATATTTCGGCAAAACAAGCGGTGACTGCTTGTCAGAACGCGCCATCAAGCGTCTTGACTGACTGTTACGAGATCATTAACGTTCCTGCATATTTTCTTTTGTGGGGAGTTTGTCAGTGATAGTTACAGTTTTCGTTACCAAAACCTTTCGTTGCTGAATGTGTTGCTGAAGGCTGCCGCTGCTGAAGGCTATCCAAACCATTTATAGCTGAAGGTGTTTCTGCAGGCTATCCAAACCATTCATTGCTGAAGGTGTTTCTGAAGGCTATCCAAACCATTCATTGCTGAAGGTGTTTCTGAAGGCTATCCAAACCATTCATTGCTGAAGGTGTTTCTGAAGGCTATCCAAACCACTCATTGCTGAAGGTGTTTCTGAAGGCTATCCAAGTCATTCCTTGCTGAATATGTTACTGTAGGCTATCCGAACCATTCATTGTCAAACCATTCATTGCTGAAGGTGTTTCTGAAGGCTATCCAAACCACTCATTGCTGAAGGTGTTTCTGAAGGCTATCCAAGTCATTCCTTGCTGAATATGTTACTGTAGGCTATCCGAACCATTCATTGTTTGAAAGTACTGCTACCAAAACCATTCATTGCTAAAGATGTTGTTGCAGGCTACCCAAACCATTCATTGCTGAAGGTGTTGCTATTTAAACAATTCATTGCTGAAGGTGTTGGAGTAGGTTATCCAAGTCTTTCATTGCTGAAGGTACTGCGGTAGGCTATCCAAACCATTCATTGCTGAAGATGTAGCTGTAGGCTACTCAAACCATTCATGGCTGCAGGCCCAAGTCTTGGAGACGACGGAAATGAACATAGTGAGTAGTGTGCAGTGTACATGTAGCGCCAACACACCAAACCCTAAACCGTACAGGGACAGAAAAGGAAATGAAACAAATGACAAAAAGAGAAAAACACGCTAACTGAAAATAAGACGCTTTATTTCTGTTGTTTTGCTGTTGCGGTGAAACATGGAAATTAAATGTCCTTACAAACTGAAAATCTAAAGGTTTTATCATTCTTGCTGACAGCACGTTTTTCCTGTCTAACCTTTGTTTTAATGAACATTTCTTGCTTTATCGCGATATTGGCTGTTTGTTTAATATTGCATTTTCTTCTTACAGAAAACCAAGCTAAAAAATGCTAGCATGTGCACAAAATTACCAAATCCAACTGCATGCTTTTCAGATATACAACTTATAATGAACAGACATAGACATCAAGCTGCTAGTCGTAAATATAGTAAACGTGTCCTGCACTTAAGGCTCAGTTTTGGACACCCCCTAAACTCCCCCCCCCCACCCCCACCCCCCGGTCGTTTTTTCCAAAGCTCGCCATCACCACACAAAAACAGCAAGCCACACACTGCGTTTTGAACGTTTTATGTGTTTGGCACCAGTGCGTGACTCTAAACTCCACTTTTACGATTTCTCTTCAAAGGCACAGAATGTACGTGTGTCCAGATCACCTAATCAGACACTGACTTGTGGTTTTCATCTATTATACGAGTGCGTGAGTGCATATGCTATCTTATATTGTTACTATCTTGTTTTAGCTATAATTATAATTTGCTTACACACTTTTTTAAAATTTTATTTCCCTGAACAGTTTTGTTTATTCACAAGATGCATTCTGGTATGTTTCAAAGCAAATTTGCTTTTATGAACAATACACTATTATCTTATCTTATCTTATCTTATATCCTCTTTTATTCGTCGGTCGCCCTTCGACAGAGCGTGAAGTAGTAAGTCGCTAGCTGTCCTCTTGATCTCCTACTTTACCCCGTTTCAGAAAAGACCAATCCGCTGAAACGAAGCACTAACTATTTGGCTGGCATCGTCACGGCATCTGATAAAAAAGCTGGGTCTCCGTTTTTATAGGTATATTGACAGGACTCTGGTCCATGCGGCCGAGTTTTCCTCTGGTAAACAGAATCATTGACGGGATGGTTTTGTGTGCGCGAGCTATTACCAGCGTTTCTATGGGAGGTGGGGTGGGGTGCGTGGTTGCGTGCGTAAATCCGATTGTGCTCTCTGTCTCTCTGTCTGTCTGTCTGTCTGTCTGTCTGTCTGTCTGTCTGTCTCTGCCTCCCTCTCTGTTTCTCTCTCTGTCTCTCTGTCTGTCTCTCTGTCTGTCTCTGTCTCTCTGTGTCTCTGTCTGTGTCTCTGTCTGTCTGTCTGTCTGTCTGTCTGTCTGTCTGTCTGTCTGTCTGTCTGTCTGTCTCTCTCTCTCTCTCTCTCTCTCTCTCTCTCTCTCTCTCTCTCTCTCTCTCTCTCTCTCTCTCTCTCTCTCTCATCGCCCTGATATAACCGTAACGGTTGACTGGGCGTAAAACACTAACCTACTTACTCTCTCTCTCTCTCTCTCTCTCTCTCTCTCTCTCTCTCTCTCTCTCTCTCTCTCACACACACACACACACACACACACACACACACACACACACACACACACACACACACACACACACACACACACACACACACACACACACACACACACACAGTTGGCCAAGGGATGACGCACCCCACGCAACAGTACTATTCCTGTTTCATAAACAATACTGGACGTAAAAACAACCCGCCCTCCCAGAACTGGATGGCTCCCAAAAGCCACAAACAGCAGCATTTAACGGACTTCCCTCGCTTACAGAATGCCAGCAACGTATTATATACTACAGCTGTTGGTGGATATGATGATGGCGGCGGTAGTGGTGGTGGTAGTGGTCGTGGTGGAGGAGGTGTCGATGTCGACAGGAGAAAAAAAGATGACAATGATGATTAAGACTGACACAAATGGACAATACATACATCCGAAAACAACGCAGCTGTTTACAATCGTAAAATCGCAAGTAAAAATAGCAATCAAAAGTAAAACATGAAATGAGAGAGAGAGAGAGGGGGAGGGAGGCAGAGAGAGAGAGAGAGAGAGAGAGAGAGAGAGAGACAGACAGACAGACAGAGAGAGACAGAGAGAGACAGAGAGAGACAGAGAGAGACAGTGACAGAGACAGAGAGACAGAAAGAGAGACAGACAGAGAGAGAGACAGACAGACAGACAGACAGAGAGAGACAGAGAGAGACAGAGAGAGACAGAGAGAGACAGTGACAGAGACAGAGAGACAGAGAGAGAGACAGACAGACAGACAGGAAGAGAAAAAAAAATGATTAGAAATTCAGGGTGACCGGGACAGGAAACAAATGCAGAATAGTTACATATCCGTGAACATTGAACATGTGTACCTACGTCAAAATCACTTTCCACATACGCTCGCGCACGCACTCACGCACTGACGCGCGCACGCACCGCACAGCACACACACACACACACACACACACACACACACACACACACACACACACACACACACACACACACACACACACACACACACACACACACCCTGTACACTGGGACGCGGCAGAACTCTCACCGGAAAGAGCGATGACCTTGATGATGATGATGGGGATCCAGCACAGGAAGTCGGTGATGACGATGAAGAAGAACCGCTTCACCAGACACCGCTCTTTGCTCTCGCGAGACGTCCTCAGGGGAATGGCCGACTTGTGGATGGACCAGAACATGGCCGTGTAGGCGTAAGCGATGAATCCGAAAGAGGCCAAGTTGATACCGAGGAAGAGGAAGGAAGAGTATTCCCACCCTCTGGCCCGCGGCTCGTGGATGTGGAGGGGCACGCACACCCCGTTGTCTCTGTAGAAAGAGGTGCCGAAGTAATGGAACCCCATGACGGGCAGCAGCGCCAGCATGATGCAGATGAGCCAGGTGCAGCCCATGGCCGCGTAGGCAGCCTTCAGTCCGCGCTTGCGGAAGGACAGCGGGTACATGATGCTGATGTAGCGGTCCAGCGTGATGATGCAGAGGGTCAGCACGGACATCTCCGTGGACAGCGTGCTGAGGACGCCGGACATGTCACACTCGCGGCTGTTACGCCATTCCTCGTCGTGCAGGATGTACTCCCCGCGGAACTTGATGTCCTGGGAGCCGATCACCACCAGGTAGACGCCCATCAGCATGTCGGCCAGGCTGAGGTTCTTGATGAAGAAGGAGTGGATCTGATTGTCCTCGCGCAGCAGGAAGCGGCCGAGGAAGACGAGGACGTTGCCGACGCAGGCCAGCACGGCCACCACCCACACGCACACGCGCAGCACCACGTTCTCCAGCAGGTTCTCCCGGCTCGAGATGCCGTCCCCCCGCGGCTCGCACTCCGTCGCGTGCTGTGCGTACACACACAGGTAGAACCTGTCGAAATATCTGCACACAGGAAACGAAACAATACAGCTCGTTGAAGGTGGCGTATCTGGGCAATGGCAACGAAACAACAGATGCGTTTTCTGGAGTAATGGAGTATCTGGGCAAAGGCAACGAAACACCAAATACGTTTTCTGGAGTAATGGAGTATTTGGACAAAGGAAACGAAACAACAGATGAGTCTGTATGGAGTAATGGAGTATTTGGACAAAGGAAACGAAACAACAGATGAGTCTGTATGGAGTAATGGAGTATTTGGACAAAGGAAACGAAACAACAGATGAGTCTGTATGGAGTAATGGAGTATTTGGACAAAGGGAACGAAACAATAGATGAGTTTGTATGGAGTAATGGAGTATTTGGACAAAGGGAAGAAAACAATGAAACTCGATAGAACAGATGTAGGGAAAGGTACTCACCTGTCCGATGAAACACAAGGAAACACAAGCGCTTTTGATAGAAAATTGTCTTCATCAGGTGCAAGGAGATAGATAATAATAAAAGAAGAAGAGAGCAAAGAAGAAGACAGACAAGAAGGAGCTGATGTAAAAACAACAACACTGGAACTCGTTGAAGATGGAATATCTGGACTCGGGGAACAAAATAAATAACTAGGTTTATGAGTTTTATGGAGAATCTGGTATCTGGACAAAGGGAACGAAACAACAGAACTTTTGAAGTGCAGTATCTGGACACTGGGAAAGAAACAATAGAACTCGTTGGAGATGAAATATCTGGACAAAAGAAACACGACAATAGAACTCATGAAGTAAGAGTATCTGGACACGAGGAATGAAGCAATAGAACTCGCTGAAGTTGGAAGATCAGGACAAAGGGGACGAAACAATAAAACTCACTGAAGTTGGACATGGCTTTACTCGTCGAAGTACTTGGGCAGAAAAAAATAAAAAATAAAAAAAAAATCTGCAGAATCCAGACAGTTGGAAAGAAATGGCAAAGAGAAGTTGCCGAAAGATCTGGACACCAAAAAGAATGGCAAACAGACAGGAAACGTTGTTGGAGTACGAGCCGTTCATATGAACACAGAAAAAAGAGTCAAACAAAAAAAAAAAAACAAAAAAAAAAGGGAGAAAAAGAAGAAGAAAAAAGATGGAGAGGGAGTATCATAATTATGTCGAAGCATCGGGAGGCATAAACAAAAAAAAAAACAAAAAACGGGAAATTAAAGGAAAATGAAAATAACAAGAAAACAAAAACAAATAAACAGACATAAAAAGAAGGAAACAAGTTAAAGAAAGAAAGAAAAGAAACAAGCATAATAGTGTCCATACAAAATATTTTGAATGCCGCCCCCACCCCCCCGCCCCCATCCACGACTACCTCCCCAACACCTCCACCCAGAAAAAAGAGGCAAACGTGCACCCTGCATTGCATACAGATCCATTCTTAGGCACACATTTGAGATTTTTTGTTTTGTTTGTATTTTGCTGTTGTTGTTGCTTTGTTTTTTAAGCGAAATGAGGAGGATTGCACTCATTGGAAATACATGCTGGGACAGTGGGCAGCCTTGGCGGAGAAGGCGGCGTGAACTAAGCAACATTGTCCATCACCCCAATCAGTCTGTACAGTGTGTGTATGTGTGTGTGTGTGTGTGTGTGTGTGTGTGTGTGTGTGTGTGTGTGTGTGTGTGTGTGTGTGTGTGTGTGTGTGTGTGTGTATGTGTGTGTGTGTGTGTGTGTGTGTGTGTGTGTGTGTGTGCGCGCGCGCGCGCGTGTGTGTGTGTGTATGTATGTGTGTGTGTATATATATATATGTGTGTGTGTGTGTGTGTATGTGTGTGTGTGTGTGTGTGTGTGTGTGTGTGTGTGTGTGTGTGTGTGTGTGTGTGTGTGTGTGTGTGTGTGTGTGTGTGTGTGTGTGTGTGTGTGTGTGTGTGTGTGCGTGTGTGTGCATCTTTTGTATAGTTACGCTTGAACCCTTGTCTACATTATGTGCTAGCTTTTTCTCTTTTTCTTACATACATTTTTATTGCTGATAACATTTCCATCTTGATGTACATTATGTGTGTTATACTATCAGCGCTTTGAGCCGCAGGGTAGGCGCTTTACACGTTGTATTATTATTATTATTAACTCACATGTAGCTGAGACGCTTCATGTGGCTGAAGGTCCTGTTGGTCAGGTTCCGTAGACTGTTGCCCGTGAGAAGCCTGAACAGGTGAACACACAGAACAATACGTCAGCAAACATTCAATGACACCAACTACCAATCCT
>CAUZXP010000079.1:5000-12746 GCA_963584105.1 Alviniconcha strummeri
TCCTGTGAGTATAATTATACCGAGAAACAAATGGTGCCTATTTAAACCACAACGCATTGCTCTTTGTTTATTCTGTCTCTCTGAAGAGCAAATAGATAACTAAGCAAACAACGGAGGACAGTCATTTTGTTCATCCATAGAACCCTCCCACACAGATTTGAATACTATCGTCAAAGCTTTTGTGTGTGTGTCGAAATGAAGAAAAAGGAAAAGACAAACGTAATGATGATAAGAAAGATGGGGATGAGAAAGAGGAGGAGGATAAAGAGGGAAAGAAGGAGGAGGAGAAAGTGGGGATAAAAAGAGGTAGAGGAGTTTAAAGAGGAGAAGGAGGAAGAGAAATTTAATGAGACAGAGGAAGAAGGAGGGAAAGAAGAAAAGGAGCAGGAAAAAGAGAGGGAGGAGGAGGGGGATAAAGAGAGGGAGGAGGATGATAATAAAAAGAGAGAGGAAGAGGGGAATAAAGAGAGGGAGGAGGAGGGGGAGAAAGAGAGGGATGAGGAGGATGATAAAAAGAGAGAGGAAGAGGGGAATAAAGAGAGGGAGGAGGAGGAGGAGAAAGAGAGGGATGAGGAGGATGATAAAAAGAGAGAGGAGGAGGGGAATAAAGAGAGGGAGGAGGAGGAGGAGAACGAGAGGGATGAGGAGGATGATAAAAAGAGAGAGGAGGAGGGGAATAAAGAGAGGGAGGAGGAGGAGGAGAAAGAGAGGGATGAGGAGGAGGATAAAAAGAGAGAGGAGGAGGGGAATAAAGAGAGGGAGGAGGAGGAGGATAAAGAGAGGGATGAAGAGAATGATAAAGAGAGAGAGGAAGAGGTTGATAAAGAGAGAGAGGAAGAGGATGATAAAGAGAGTGAGGAGGAGGAGAAGAAAGAGAGGGAGGAGGAGGAGGAGGAGAAAGAGGAGAAAGAAACGGAAGGGGAGAAAGAGGAAAAGAAACATGAAGAGAAAGAGGATAAGGAAGGGGAGAAATAAAATGAGAAAGAGGAGGAAGGAGGGAAAGAAGAAAAGAAGGAGGAGAAAGAGAGGGAAGGGGAGAAAGAGGATTTATTTCGGTATCCGTTCCACCCCGTGTTACCGCAGTAACACGTAAAAGATCCCGGTCATTCTGCCAAAAGTGCAGATGTCAGGTTACAGCTAAACACGCATACACCTTACGCATGTAGTTTTGCATGAAGTGACATGGAGCGCAGTTCAGTGTATGGTGTACACAGAACTTGCGCCGAGACGACAGCAGTTTCATGTGGCACCAGCCATGCCAGCGCTTAAGTACACCACTTCGGTGGATATAAAAAAAAAAAAAAAAACGCGCTATAAAAAGCTAGTCACTCATGTAGAATCACATGCGAGCGCAGTGAGTCTGCTCAAGAGAGCGGAGAATAGCGCTATATAAGCGATCATCAATCCATCCATCAATCAATCAAAGAAGCAAGGGGATGAAGAGGAGAAGGAAGGGTAAAGAGGAGAAAGAGGAAGAGGAAAAAGAAGAGGAAGAGGAAGAGAAAGAGGAGGAGAAAGAATTGGAGAAAGAAACGGAGAAAGAGAAGGAGGAGTAGAAAGGGAAAGAGGAGCAGAAGAAAGAGTGACAGCTAGGAGAAAGGGGAGAGCACGCCAACTTTTGCTGACCTTGATGTAGGGCACTCTGGGCAGCTGCGCCCTTGACCCCGAGAGCTGCGTGGTGATGGTGAGCACGGTGAGCAGACCCACGGAGATTCTGGCGGGGACGGCCTCGTGGTCGATCCAGAAGGCTGCCCACGACAGGATGACGATGAGGATTGTGGGGATATAGGACTGCGTGATGTAGTAGCCGATCTCCCTCTTCAGCGTCACCTGGGCTGTCAGGCACGGGTACGTTCCTGGATACAGACAGGATTGTCAGGCACGGGTACGTTTCTGGACACAGACAATGGCTTTCAGGCACGGGTACGTTCCTGGACACAGACAATGGCTTTCAGGCACGGGCACGTTCCTGAAAACAGACAGGAGTGTCAGGCACGGGTACGTTCCTGAGCACAGACAGGAGTGTCAGGCACGGGTACGTTCCTGGACACAGACAGGAGTGTCAGGCACGGGTACGTTCCTGGACACAGACCATGGCTGTCAGGCACGGGTACGTTCCTGAACACAGACAGGAGTGCCAGGCACGGGTACGTTCCTAAACACGCTGCCAGGTACGGACCCCTTCCTCAACACGACTATGGCTGTGCTGTCAAACACGGAAACATTCCTGAACACAAACAAGGCTGCCAGGTACGGAAACATTCCTGGACATGGAAAGGCTGTGCTGTCAAACACGGAAACATTCCTAAACACGATGCCAGGTACCGACACATTCCCTAACACTGATAAGGCTGCTAGGTACGGACACCTTCCTGAACACGGATAAGGCTGTGCTGTCAAACACAGAAACATTCCGGAACACGCTGTCAGGTACGGACACCTTCCTGAACACTGATAAGGCTGTGCTGTCAAACACGGAAACATTCCTGAACACGCTGTCAGGTACGGACACCTTCCTGAACACTGATAAGGCTGTGCTGTCAAACACGGAAACATTCCTGAACACGATGCCAGGTACAGACACCTTCCCTAACACTGATAAGGCTGCTAGGTGCGGACACCTTCCTGAACACGGATAAGGCTGTGCTGTCAAACACGGAAACATTCCTGAACACAGACAAGGCTGCCAGGCACGGAAACATTCCTGGACACAGACAGGAGTGTCAGGCAAGGAACGAATATTGACTACAGACCATGCTGTCAGGCACAGAAACATTCCTGAAGACAGACAAGGCTCTGCTGTCATACACGGAAATATTCCTGGAGACAGATAGCTATATAGGCTGTCATACACACAAACATTCCAGGAAACAGATAGCTAAGCTGTCATACACGGAAACATTCCTGGACATGGAAAGGCTGTGCTGTCATACACAGAAACATTTCTGGATACACACAGCTAGGTTGTCATACACGAAAACATTCCTGGGCAAAAACAGCTCTACTGACAGCTTGATAAACGACAATCTGCATTGACTGACTGGACGAGAAACGACAATCTGCATTGACTGACTGCTGCACGAGAAGCGACAATCTGCACTGACTGACTGCATGGGAAACGACAATCTGCATTGATTGACCGCCCAGAAAACACCATATGCATTAACTGACTGCACGAGAAACGACAGTCTGCATTAACTGACTGCACGAGAAACGACTATCTGCATTAACTGGCTTCACAAGGAACGACAATCTACATTAAACGACTGCACAAGGAACGACAATCTGCATTAAACGACTGCACAAGGAACGACAATCTGCATTAAACGATTGCACAAGAAACGACAATCTACATTAACTGGCTGCACAAGGAACGACAATCTACATTAACTGGCTGCACAAGGAACGACAATCTATATTAACTGGATGCACAAGGAACGACAATCTATATTAACTGGTTGCACAAGAAACGACAATCTACATTAAGTGGCTGCACAAGGAACGACAATCTATATTAACTGGCTGCACAAGGAACGACAATCTAGATTAACTGGCTGCACAAGGAACGACAATCTAGATTAACTGGCTGCACAAGGAACGACAATCTAGATTAACTGGCTGCACAAGGAACGACAGTGTCGCTTACCAGTGGCATAAGTGCTTGTGCAGTCCAGTACGGACATGTCAGCAATGGTAAAGTCCGGGATGAAGGCGGTGGGCAGGAGATTGGTGGCTGACCGGGAGCTTGACCATCTCAGTATCAGGTCCTCGATCTTATAGCTGTCTGCATGCCGTCACAGTATTAGGGTGAATAATTAATTCATAGTCAGTTTTAGTTTCTACGTCATGGGATCCATAGACGTGTTAACTTACCCCTCTCTGTCTCTCTCAGATCAATAATTATGACATCAGTTTCAGTTTCTACGTCATGGGATCCATAGACGTGTTAACTTACCCCTCTCTGTCTCTCTCAGATCAATAATTATGACATCAGTTTTAGTTTCTACGTCATGGGATCCATGGACGTGTTAACTTACCCCTCTCTGTCCCTCTCAGATCAATAATTATGACATCACTAGACCATTCGTTTAGTTATTTGTTTTCAACCCCCGCCCCCTCAGCCCGTTTTGTTGTTTTTGTTTTTGTTTTGTTTTGTTTGTTTGTTTGTTTGTTTTTTGTTGTCATTTTGGTCTTTTGTTTGTTTTGTTGCCTCTGACGTTTTGACAATAATTTGCCGTCTTGCCATCGTAGGTGTCTGTGTGATTGTCATTTTGTATATAGGTAACACTCAAATAAGCATATTGCTTTTGTGTTTCCTGTACTTGTTTGTTGAGTTTGTGATTACGATGAGTGAATAAATTTTTGTTTAAACCAACTAACCCATTGCAATTGTAGAACGTTCGAACGGAGCAAAATTCAATGAAACGAATAAAGAAAATGTGTGTGTGTGTGTGTGTGTGTGTGTGTGTGTGTGTGTGTGTGTGTGTGTGTGTGTGTGTGTGTGTGTGCGAGTGTATGTGTGTGTGTGTGTGTGTGTGTGTGAGAGAGAGAGAGAGAGAGAGAGAGAGAGAGAGAGAGAGAGAGAGAGAGAGAGAGAGAGAGAGAGAGAGAGACTGACTGACTGACTGACTGACTGACTGACTGACTGAATTTTATTACACAACGATAAAGGTGTAGGTACAAATGCCTTTCGGGCAACCTGTCCTTGGTACAATTACAACACAACCGAATGGTACAAAAAAACTTAGTAATAATACTAATAAAACACAGACATAATAAAAATGAAAAAAAGCGAACAGAGAGAGAGAGAGAGAGAGAGAGAGAGAGAGAGAGAGAGAGAGAGAGAGAGAGAGAGAGAGAGAGAGAGAGAGAGAGAGAGAGAGAGAGACAGACAGACAGACAGACAGACAGACAGACAGACAGACAGACAGACCGACAGACAGACCGACAGACAGACCGACCGACAGACAGACAGACAGACACAGAGGCAGAGAGAGACATACACAGACAGAGAGATGAGGCAAGCGAAAGCTTGCTTGCCAGAGAGATCGTATAGACGCTATAATTTATAAATCTGGAAATTACAGCTTTCGATTTTCATTTCACAATTCTGCGTATCGTGGGGAAATTTCTTCAGATCCATCGCACAGTTCAGCACAACAGTCAGTCTGGAAGAAGAAGAAGAAGACAAAACAAACAAAAACAGACCAAAAATGAAGGCTATACCGTCCACTATGCACGAGCATGGACAAGCTTCATGGCTGTCCATGCTTGTGCATACTGCACGGTACAGCGTTCATGAAATTCATGAAATGCATGTGGATTCTGTGCACCCCCCCCCCCACCCATCCCCTCTTCCCCCTAGCCTGCCCCCACAAAAAAAGAGGAAAACGTCAAAAACTAAAGTTGGTGGGGAGGGGGGGGGGGGAGGGGAGTTGGGTGAAGGGGGGTAGTAGGTGGGGGGTGGGGGTGGGGGTTAGTAGTGGAGGTTTTCTACTGCGGTTGGAAATTCTGACAACACCCTGGGTCGGCTTAAGCGAGATCGCTCTAGTTTACGACTTTCGAAAGCCGTCCCTACAAACTGGCTGCACATTCTGGAACCCCCGACCCTGCAGGAATTAACGGACGAATGAATGAATAGACATTGTCAGTACTTCATCTCTGCGTGAGGTAAAAGCGCCGTGAGGCATGAAGCTTATTGAAACGTGCCACCAGGGGGCGCCACATACCTACTGCGCACCTGCTACTGGGTACTCTCCTGCTTACACTGAGGAACACTGAAGCATGTTGCGCCTTCTTTACTCACATGAATGAGACTGATGACATGTTTGAAAGTACAGTAGAAAGGACCTTTACACCAAAAGAGAGAGAGAGAGAGAGAGAGAGAGAGAGAGAGAGAGAGAGAGAGAGAGAGAGAGAGAGAGAGATAGAGAGAGAGAGAGACAGACAGACAGACAGACAGACAGACAGACAGACAGACAGACAGAGTGAGATTATATTGATTGACTGATTGATGTAATTCATTTTTTCAACGGTGAAGTTATTAACACAATGGCTGACTGACAACCGTCGTTGCTACAGCGTTACTGCTAAGCAGGACTTTCAGAGTGAGACAGAAGAAGAAGAAGAAGAAGAAGAAGAAGAAGAAGAAGAAGAAGAAGAAGAAGAAGAAGAAGAAGAAGAAGAAGAAACTGCTGCTGCTGCTGCTGCTGCTGCTGATGATGATGATGAAAGAAAAAATTAAGACACGAAACAAGCCTCACCTCTGACTGTAAAGAACGCGGCCTGTGCTGATGTTGACGTAGATCAAGTGGTTGGGGACGGTGATGTCGTGCTTGCGGTCCTCCTTGCTGTTGGAGAAGTAGACGTCGGGCACCCAGATCCTGCTGACGCCGTCGTTACCCAGTCTAGCCAGGCTCTCCGTGTCCGAGGCGTTGAGCAGTAGGCGAGAGTCTGTCCATTCCTGGCGGAAGTACAGCGACGCTGTCCACGTCTGTGTGCCGGACACAACCACAAACAAACTGTGCTTGTATATGGCGGAGGGCAAACAAAACTAAGTGCGGACACTGCCACAAGCAAACCCTGCTAATTTACCACATGGGGAAAACAAAACTAAGTGCGGACACTGCCACAAACACATCGTGCTAATATATGGCACGGGGAAAGAAACAAAGTGCCGTCACAACAACAACAACAACAACAACAACAACAACAACAACAACAACAACAACAACACACACAGATATTCACACACACACACACACACACACACACACACACACACACACACACACACACACATACCACACACCCACACACACACACACACACACACACACACACACACCCACACACACACGGCACACCCACACCTCCCTCTCCCTCTCTCTTTCAAACACACTTGCACAGACACCTTCTCCTTTTCCTTGTACACGTAATGCGTTTCATGGATCAAAGATATAAAGTTTGTGATAATTGCCGTTGATAATAGAACAAAATATTTCTCTTAATCAAAGGAAAACGCTCATTAATCCAGAACAATCGTCTGCAATTTTTTGTCTAAAGAAAGCATTACAAGATCAAAGACACGTATCTCATCGACCTCCCATGTAATTCTATTGAGAACTTCCCATTGTGATTATATTGAGAACATTCCATGTTATGCTATTGAAAACTTTCCATGTAATTCTAGTGACAACTTTCCATGTCTTTCTACTGACAGCTTTCCATGTAAACCAGTGACAGCTTTCCATGTAAACCAGTGACAGCTTTCCATGTAATCGTACTGAGAGCTTTCCATGTAATTCTCTTGACAGCTTTCCATATAATTCAGGGACAACTTTCCATGTAATTCTCTTGACAGCTTTCCATATAATTCAGGGACAACTTTCCATGTAATTCTACTGACAGCTTTCCATATAATTCAGGGACAACTTTCCATGTAATTCTACTGACAGCTTTCCATATAATTCAGGGACAACTTTCCATGTAATTCTACTGACAGCTTTCCATATAATTCAGGGACAACTTTCCATGTAATTCTACTGACAGCTTTCCATATAATTCAGGGACAACTTTCCATGTAATTCTACTGACAGCTTTCCATATAATTCAGGGACAACTTTCCATGTAATTCTACTGACAGCTTTCCATATAATTCAGGACAACTTTCCATGTAATTCTCTTGACAGCTTTCCATATAATTCAGGGACAACTTTCCATGTAATTCTCTTGACAGCTTTCCAT
>CAUZXP010000080.1:0-14946 GCA_963584105.1 Alviniconcha strummeri
ATGTTGGTGTTTTTGTAATTTTTTTAATTTAATACATGCTGGTGTTAGTGTATATGTATCTCTCTCTCTCTCTCTCTCTCTCTCTCTCTCTCCTCTCTCTCTCTCTCTCTCTCTCTAAGCTCTTCTCAAGCAACTTCATTGGCTACCGGTAAAATTCCTCTGCCAGTACAAGATCACGACTTTTGCTTACCGCTATTTTGAAGATACGGATACTGATACGGATGATTTATTCATTGAGGCCATTGCCCCTCATGGAGTTGGTGCAGGTGGTTGACCTGCCACTTCACAGTACATACTGTAATTATGCCTTGAGCAAGAAAACCAGCAAACTAACGACGATGTGCTTGAATAGGTACTGAGAGTGACAGTGTGCTTGAATTATCAACATACATAAGTTCAGAGAGAGAGAGAGACTGTGAGAGAGAGAGAGAGAGAGAGAGAGAGAGAGAGAGAGAGAGAGAGAGAGAGAGAGAGAGAGAGAGAGAGAGAGAGAGAGAGAGAGAGAGAGAGAGAGAGAGAGAGAGAGAAAGAGAGATAGAGAGAGAGAGAGAAGAGCAGGAGAGAACCGAGAACCAGACAAGAAGGTGGCTGGAGGGGGGTGGTTGGGGGGGGAGGGGGGAGGGGGGGGGGGAGAAAGATAGACTCCACGGGAGAAAGTGTTTGAAAGTATTGGTAATTATGAACACCTCTCGGATGGTTGTCGACTTTTTGTTTCTTCTCAACATTGATTGTAATACGAGTACCTGTGGGTGATGGGAGACTGGTGCGCGTGCTCGTGTATATGTGTGTGTGTGTGTGTGGGGGGGGTGCGGGGGAGGGGGGTCGTGCGTGCTTATGTATGTGTGTGTGAGAGAGAGAGAGGGGGGGGGAGAGGGAAAGAGTGTGTGCGTGCGTGCGTGCATGCGTGCGTGCGTGCGTGCGTGCGCATGCGTGCGTGCGTACTTGCGTTCGTGCGTGAGTGCGTGCGTGCGTGCGTGCGTGCGTGCGTGTGTGTGTGTGTCTCTGTGAGTGTATGCGTGCGTGCGGTGTTTTTGTGTGTGTGTGTGTGTGTGTGTGTGTGTGTGTGTGTGAGTCTCTGTGAGTGTATGCGTGCATGCGTTTTTTTTTTTTTTTGTGTGTGTGTGTGTGTGTGTGTGTGTGTGTGTGTGTGCGCGCACGCGCGCGCATGTGTCTGTATGCGTGCGCGCGTGCGTGCATGCGTGCGTGTGTACATGTATGTATATGTTATATACAGCTATTTGCTAGGCGGTATCTTTATGATAGAATTCTGTACTTAATGTTCTGTTTGTTGAAATGTATTCATGTAAATGGCTTTCATCACGAGTTGTTTGTACAGACAAGCGCAGTGAGCTTAAGTCGGCTTGGAGAAAGATGCCTTTACAAGCATTACCTATATTTATTTTCACTGGTTTTTCAACAGAGCTCGAGTCTTCCTAAACTACGTATGGCCGGACGAACGGAGACTGAAAGCAACTGAACACACAGCTGACCGGACAGAACAGACAACAGAACGCGTTTAAGCAGCGTGAACTCCACAGACCCTGAACAGTCAACAAAACGCAAAGGTTAGTTGAGCTAGACATTTTCCCTTTATTTCCAAGGATAATTCATGCCAATCGACACAAACACGCATGATTGAAGTTATGAAACTGTAGCTAAACACAAGCACAAGGGTAAAAGTTGACCGTTAAGAAAATGATGAAATTACTCCAGCGGTTGGGGGTGAGGGTAGGGGGTGGGTGGGGTTGAATGGAGGAGGGTGGGGAGTGGCATCAGCAGTCATAGACCAACGTGCAAGTCCAAAGCCGTGATGGTGATGGTGGTGGTGGTGGTGGTGGGGGAGAGGGGGGGGGGGGGGTGCAGGGTGCAGGAAGCATAAATAAGGTAAATAATTTAGAACTCTATCATTGGCTCATTGCCTCGCACGTTTCAATCGAATGTGGTGACGGTAGCTTAAGAACATGACGTCATCTATGACCAAAGCGATGACGTCATCTATAACCAAAAGGATGACTGACTCATTTCCTCTCACTTTTCAACCGAATGAGGTGACGTCAACGGTAGCGCAAGGACGTCATTTATGACCAAGGTGATGTCACCATTCTTTCCGGTTCATGAACTTCCTGAGTAGGCAGAGTGAAGTTTCAAAGTGCATCACTTCCGGGATTAAACCACGCGCGGTCCAACGTTTACCCTTGTGGGCAGACACAGGAAAAGACAAGTGGGAGTCCAGGCCATGCAGTGCACTCAAAGTTTAGACACGTTGCTGAAACCGAGAAGTAGGCTACTTATTTCACCGTCAGATGCGAGCAACCGACCCAGCTATTCACACATACAAAGATATTTCGCCCCCTTCCCTCCCTCCACCCCCCCCATCCCCTCCACCCCCCCCCCATCCCCTCCCCCCCCCCCCAAAAAAAAAAGGAAAAAAAAGACGAAAAAAAAAGAGACTCCAGTTGTTGTTTTTGTTTTGGATTTTTTTTTTTTTTTTTTTTTTTTTTTTACAATAGCCTTGATGCTCACACAAAACCTACCGAAGTCTGATAACTTCAGAATAGACACTATTTAGGTCCGGTTTCTGATACGAACAATGTGTTAAGAAATATATATGTATGACCTACAGGCGCTGGACACATGCTACAAAATCATTTGCCTTAACTGATCTCATAACGAACTCAAAGTGTTGAAGACAAGAATTAGCGGGCGTTAGGAGCCTGTGGCCCACTCATGCATAACCACTTTAGCTGAGATTATACCAGACTGTACTTCTTTCTTCTTATTATTTTATTGAAAGTCTTTTCATATAAGTGATATTAGACTGATCTTATAATTATCATGCTAACAACATGTATCAGCAAGTTGCACCAATACAAATTTACGTTAATTATTTTTTAAAGCACCTACCCAACCTTACTTGCAGTTAACAACCAACCATATTATACACTTGTGTCCGTAGCCATATAACAGACTGTAGTTCACTGTCTAATCGTTTGTTTCTCTTTCATTTCGAGGAGGTGGGTGGTGGGGAAGCGAAGGTATTCAACAGGCATTTGACATCAGTTACATATTTGTTGTTACTACACTAACGATCTTCTCCTTTAAGAACGAAAGGAAAAGTGGCAGATAACTCGATTTAAAAACAAATCGATGGAAATGCCTGCGGGTTAAAAATAAATAAAAAAATCCCAAACCATTCGCCGTTTGTTCTTGACAAAGTTAGTGCCTCTTCCAACTTTATCGAAAGCGTTGGTCATATTATTACGAAACGGAGACAGCCACTTTAGCCAACAACAAGCAAACTCCTGTTCTGTATCACAAAATTCTTTATTCACGAAGACTGAGAATCGAATGAATAAAGTCACAATGAATGACCTGAGAATACACTGAACTAACTGATGGAGCAATACTGAAAGTATTGAAAGACAGCCAATACAGAGTCAACACAACCACACAACAGAAAGTAATACATGCTGTATTTCTCTACACGTAGATAATTATCACAGAAAATAACACGCTTTGACCGTCTTGAAAGCATGGCAAATACATATATACCTCAATTGAGCTGTTTGAAGAAGAAGAAGAAAAAACGTATACTTGGAAAAACATAAGAAAAAACATTACCGCACAATTTCGTAGTGAGACAATTAAGATCAGCATTGTATTGTAAAAGGTAGAATACTTACAACTGAATGTGATAATCCATTCCGTCAATACTGTGATTTGTAAACTTAAGATATACACAATACTTTACAACAGTAATACACAAAGGTGTTGTAAAAGGTGTGTTGAGCTATCACAATGCTGTTAAGTAGATCTCGTAGGAAAAACAATAACAACACCAATAACTTGCAAACCACAGAATGGTTACACAGCAGAATCCATAAGTGATAACGCGAGAACGTCACTGAGCTTCTGCGTATTTTACACTTTCTTCCATCCACCTTAACCGTATAACCATTCAAGACTTGATTGTAATACCATTCCGGAAATAGCGAAACCTTTCGGTGAAAAGCACAACTGTTGACCGAGACAATTAGGTATGTCTGAAATTACTTGCGTAGTTCAGTGCACAAATTTAACGTGAAAACCAGATTCCACCCCAATTCTCCTAAGAAACTAGAACAGAAAAACATTTGTTTTCTCTTCGCTTATTGCAACTGAAAAATGTCAGTTTTTAGCTTTTGCATTTTTTTCCTTTGAAAAAACAACAACAAACCTTTACCAAACATTTGTGTTCCATCAAAACTATTCATTCTGAACCTCTTGAGTGTTAAAGCTTTTTGGATCTCAATACAAATTCAGAGATTATATAATTATGTTACCACTGGTGAAGCTTTGAAGAGCACAATTTCGCATTACTTTCTATGGCAACTCTACACCTAAGAACTGATACAGAAAGTTTTTCTTCTTTATTTACACAAAAGCACAAAAGAAAAGGTACTTTTTTTTTTTACAAAATACAAATGTACACACCAAAAAGGGGGTCAGACGCACATCTTCCTAGTCCACATTCACAATAATGAAAACTCAACAATGATAATGCTGTCTCTTCGGTAACCATACGTGACTGCAATGCTGTTTGGTTAGTGGACGGGAATACATAATAATAATAAGTCATATTTCCGACATTCTTGCATCTTTTGATAGAAAAATAATCGCCACAACCAGAGTAGTGTTATAGTCATGAATATCCACACATTACTGTCATGAACTCGTGAGAGAGAGAAGTGATATCACAGGAAACAAAATTCTGGTGACGTAAATGTCACAATTACAATCCAGAAATTTGACAGGTTGGACGCGTGGGAAAAGGGGCGGGGGAGGGGGGGAGGGAAGAATAGAGGGGATGGGGGTGGGGGTTAAAGAGAGACAGTCGTCACAGAAAGATCGGTTCTTTTGAGATGGTGGTGGGAGAGGGGCAATGCATGTCGATTTGATGAAACAAACACAGCACACACAATGACTGACAGCACAGCAAAAGGAAGATAATATGTACCTGCCCAAAGCCCTTGTGCTTAACGATCAGTAGTGTAAAGGTACGAAATCTGCTTCTGCTCTAAGCAGCATAGTATGCTGATCATACTAATAACTACCGCCATCTATTCACGATCTTTTCTGTCCAAGTTGCCTCAGAAGCAGCAGAAGAACGCGCCGTGTCATTATTATGCGGACACTCTGCTGCGTGCAAAGCGGTTCCATCGATCTTTAAGGTACGCGACATTCATCGTCAATGCAAGAGCTTCCGGCAGCACGCAAATTCTCTCCCTTGTCCTGTCATCAACATTGTCCAAAGTAAAGGGATGTCCACGGTGTTCACCGACATAAAATAACTTGCGTTTGGGAACCAAACATTATTCAAGGGTAAGGACATTCATGAACGTAATACTGCAACTCAAGAAAATGTTTCCAAGGGAAGAAAGAAAGAAAGAAAAAAAAACGAATACAAAAGTGTTGTCTGGGTCTCAGCAGTGATTTCATACAACAGCCTCCTCCATATACTGCGTTGTTGGTGCAAGACTTTGGTGTTAATGTTCCTAAACCTCCCCTGAAAACCAAAAAAGTCATAGGTTAAACACATTGGCTACTGATTGGAACATAACATCCTGTTAGTCACACAGGATCAACTTTGGGCGAACAAACACCCTCATGGGTCAAAATGCAAACTAAAAACTCCTCTTAGCTCTAAAGCTGTACCCAAGTGGAATCTAAAAACTCAGTCTAAACACAGGCACAACATGGGAAAATCCCACAACAGTCTAGATAAAAGAAACTCTAACACAAAAGACTGCAGTAGTTTAGGAAATCTGTCAAAACACGTTATAATATGGTATTGATGCAATTTCAAAATCGTTCGATTTGCTTGTTGATGCAGTTCGGCAGTCATTGTTTTCTCAGCTAAAAGTCACTATGTTCGCTAAGTGACGATTTCTTTTCCTGCTCTTACCTTACTACAGACAGCAGACTCAATCATCAACAGGTTCAGTAATAGGCAGACAGATGTATTGTGAGTGACGCATTCCAAAGCTGACGGCAGGAGCACTGCGCCTGTTTATGTAAACCTGAAACACAAATACACAAAGTGAGCTTAGAGTTTTGACCGACTGGTTCAGTTGTTGTAGGCTAAATGGACGATTGTGTAATCACTGTTACCATAACCTTCATTGTCTTGCTACTTCTTTAGTTCAAACATTTGCTTTTGCACGGTCTGAACTGCCCACAGTCAGCATCCACCACCAAACTCGCTTGTTGCGACGACGTAGCTATGTCCGTCCCCTCACCGATCTATCTCCGTCTCCCCTACCGATATACACCTGTCTCCTCTACCGAGCTATACCCGTCTTCCCGACCAACCTACTCCAGTCTCCCTTACTGATCTACTGCCGTCTCTCCAACCAGCCGCTCCACCCTAGTCTCTCTTACCAATATTTCCCCCGTCTGCCTTACCAACCTACTCTGTCTCCCCAGCATAGCACCATCTCTCCTAATAATAGTAATGTACATTGATCATACGCTCATCAACGCCCTAAGCGTTCACATGATACATATTAACCTAAGTATGATATTATATACACAGGTAGAGCACAGTCCTACCAAAACAACCCACACAAAGCACCATACGGAAAGATAACACCCTTCCACCATTTCCGCTAACAACATGTCCCACCTACCGTGCCTTCAGTAACATAACGCGTCTCCCCTACTGACATCCTCTTCCCCATCCCTCACCTCCCCAGATCGCCCGTGTCGCCTACAAACGTACCCTCATCTCCCTTACCATGCAACCTATGCTCCTGTAATTTTCTCTGTGCTCCTGTAATTTCCCCCTATGGTCCTGTTATTTTCCCCGCTCCTGTAATTTCCCCACTGCTCCTGTAATTTCTCCTATGGTCCTGTAATTTCCCCATTGCTCCTGTAATTTCTCCTATGGTCCTGTAATTTCCCCTATTCTTCCGCAATTCCCCACCCCCTATGCTCCTGTACTTTCCCCTATACTCTTGTAATTTCTATTGCTCCTGTAATTTCCCCCACGGTCCTGTAATTTCCCCCGCTTCTTTAATTTCCCCTATGGTCCTGTAATTTCCCTTATTCTCCTTTAATTTCACCTGTGGTCCTGTACTTTCCCCTGCTCATGCAATTTCCTCTGTGCTCCTGTAACTTCACTTGTGCTCCTGTAATTTCCCCTGTGCTCTTGTAATTCCCACATTTCTTCTGTAACCCCCCACCCCCCACCTTCCTGTAATTTTTCCTGCTTCTGTCTTTCCCCTATACTTCTCTAATTTCCCCAATACTGCTCCCCACCCCCCACCCCGCTCCTGTAATTTTCCCAATGCTCCTCTGTAATTTCTCCTATGCTCCTGTAATTTCCCCTATGCTTCTGTAATTTCCCCTATGCCCTATGGTCCTGTCATTTCCCCTATAGTCCTGTCATTTTCCCTATCATTTCCCCTATGGTCCTGTCATTTCCCCTATGGTCCTGTAAAAGAAAATTCCCTTTGCTCCTGTAATTTCCCATTTGCCCCTAAGGTCCTGTAATTTCCCCTTTGCTTCTGTAATTTCCCCTAAGCCCCTATGCTCCTCCAGTAATTTCCCCTATGCTCCTGTAACGTCCCCTATGCCCCTATGGTCATGTAATTTCGTCCTGTAATTTCCCCTTTGCACCTGTAATTTCCCCTTTGCTCCTGTAATTTTCCCCTCTGCTCCTATAACTTCCCGTATGCCTCTATGCTCCTGTAATTTCCCCTATGCTCCTGTAACTTCCCCTAAGCTCCTGTGTTCCTGTAATTTCCCCTATGCTCCTGAAAATTCCCCTATGCTCCTGTAACTTCCCCTATTCCCCTATGCTCCTGTAATTTCACCTATGGTCTTGCAATTTCCCCTATGCTCCTGTAATTTTCCCAATGCTTCTCTGTAAATTCCCTCTGCTCCCATAATTTTCCCTAAGTTCCCGTATGCCCCTATGGTCCTCCAATTTCACCTACAGTCCTGCAATTTCCCCTTTGCTTCTGTAATTTCCCCTATGCCCCTGTGATCCTGGAGTTTCCCCTATGCTCCTGCAATTTCCCCTATGCTCCTGCAATTTGCCTATGGTCCTGCAATTTCCCCTATTCTCCTGTAATTTCCCCTATGGTCCTGCAATTTCCCCAATGCTCCTGTAATTTCCCCTTTGCTCCTGCAACTTCCCTTATGCTCCTGCAATTTCCCATTTGCTCCTTCAGTTTCTCCTATGCCTCTATGCTCCTGTATTGACCCTTTGGTCCTGCAATTTCCCCTATGCCCTTGTGCTCCTGTAACTTCCTCTATGCCACTACGGACCTGCAATTTCCCCTGGGTACTGACCTTCTCAGGACTGTGCGCCCCTGGGCCGGGTTTCTTGGTGGAGTCGCCGGGCATGGTGTTCCTGGACGTGAGACTGTAGATGGGAGGCTTGTTCTTGTACACCGCCGTGTTGACCACGTCATACTTGGGGCCAGGGGTCTGAAACAGTCGCACACGGACGTGCATACGTCATCACCTCGTGGTCAGCGAGCCAGCTAAGTAAACATGGTGCTTAACGTCCACAGATACCGTACGGCTTAATAGGGACGGGGAGAAGGGGGAAGAGGTTATGGAAGTGGGGGGAGAGGGAGATAATACACCTATCGCTACACTGTCACCCCCCACCCCCCCCCACACACACGCACAAACACGCACGCACGCACACACACACACACACACACACACACACACACACACACACACGCACGCACGCACGCACGCACGCACGCACGCACGCACGCACGCACGCACGCACACACACACACACACACACACACACACACACACACACACACACACACACACACACACACACACACACACACACAGAACAGCAACAACAAAACCGCACGACGATCCAGAAAGCCTCTCCCGAAACGCATCCCGCGATGCTCGCCACGAAATATCTCCCTTCCCCCAAGCTGCCTTGTCGTGTCGCCCGGACGCCTCAGCGTGTAGTAGCGTGGCTTCTAGCCCATACAGCACCAAAGATTATGTAATTAAATATGGTGCTTAACGTCCACAGAAACCATAAGGCTTATTAGGGACGGAGAGAAGTATGGAGTATGGAGGTGGGGGGAGAGGGAGATTATATACTTATCGCCACACTGTTACCACCAGAATGACTTTTGCATTAAGGTGGGCAGCGATGAGAGCCATTTTCATGTTTCGTAATTGCGAGGGACAAAGTCACAAGACAGTGTCCACAGATCACAACTTTTGAAGAGAAAGGAGAGCCGAAGCAGATTCGAACCGAAGTCCCTCTGCTTACCAGCCTAACGCCTTACCGCCAGGCCGAACCGGCCCACGCCAAAGATTATAAGTACACTTTGTATTTATAATCTTTGACAACACCTCGAGAACACCTATGAAGCAGCTAGCATACTGACCTTGCTGAGATCCTCGCTGAATCCGCCGATCTTGCTGCGTCCTCTCACAGTGATGCACGGAGCCTGTCTCTTGCCCGACTGGATGGTGGGGCCCAGCATGCTGTCCAGAGTGTACTTGTTGGCCGCTGAAAAGAAAACACCGTCACGTTCATCCATAGGTATAGGGTCTATGTATTACAGAGAACGTGGCCAGGGAGCCACAGAGAGCTTGTTTTACTGTCAATGTGTTACAGGTATATTCTGTCCATGCATGGCAGCTATCCGCTGATGTAGGACGCTACGATTAGCACTTTAAAAAAAAAATCTTGAATCTTTTCAACCGTTCGTTTAAATATTCCTTGTTCTTAACCGTTTGTTATAATTATCCTAACCGTTTGTGAGTTTTAGAACACTCAATCATCCTTGTTTCCGATTTTTGTATCCGTTAATGTCGTCTGTATATAATTTTTATTCCATCCATGCATGGCAACTATCCATTTATGTAGGTCGCTACGTTTAGCTTGGTTTTTAACCGTTTGTTATATTATCCCTTTTTTTAACCGTTTGTTATAATTATCCTTAATTTTTTTTGTTATAATTATCTTTGTTTTTAACCGTTTGTTATACTTATCCCTTTTTTAACCGTTTGTTATAATTATCCTGGTTTTTAACCGTTGGTTATATTATCCCTTTTTTAACCGTTTGTTATAATTATCTTGGTTTTTAACCGTTTGTTATATTATCCCCCTTTTTTAACCGTTTGTTATAGTTATCTTTCTTTTTAACCGTTTGTTATAATTATCTTTCTTTTTAACCGTTTAATTATCCTCCTTTTGGGCCGTTTGGCATAATTATCCTTCTTTTTAACCTTTTATTACAATTATCCTTCTTTTGACCGGTTTGGTATAATTATCCTTCTTTTTAACCGTTCGAGCGTTTGGGTCTTGTTTTAAAACATTAGCAGTCAACCTTGTTCAGATTTGTTTTATATGTTGATGTCATCCGTATGTATTCCATCCATGCATAGCAACTATCCTTGATGTAGCCATTGAACGAAATGCATCATTATACTCAACACCAAGTTGTGTCCGTAGATGTAGGTACATACCCGTGATGTATTCATTGAAGGAAACGGATCATATATTATTCATAGAAGATCCATCGACGAGGAAGGCGGTTTTGCTGCAGTATAAGTGGGAACGACACACACACACACACACACACACACGCACACATACACACACACACACACACACACACACAGCCCCCCCCCCCCCCAACACACACACACACACACGAGTGAGAGAACCACGCCCGTGACCGTTATTTCTTAACCGCCCCTACCACATAGGCAGCCACACACCGTCCTTCAGAGCACAGCGACGGCAACGCAGAGCCTACCCCACCTGGTGTCTGGTCGGTGCGCGACGTGACCGGTGTCGGATCCCGAAGGAGTAGGGCTGCAGCCATGCGTTTACCGCTGGGCCCGTCGCCTCCGGGCTGTACGCGTCCGGGACCAGGCACAGCGAACATGTTGGGGTCACGGTTGCGGCTGTACAGCGAGTAGTGCGGAGTGCCGTCCTTCCCGTCTCTGTCAGAAGCCACGTAAAAGAGTATTTAAAAGCAGCTTAACCCTTTCACTGCAGGGGGGGCGGGGATAGCTCAGTGGTTAGAGCACCGGACTCGTGATTGAAAGGTCGCGGGTTCGAATCCCTGCGGAACGACGGGAGAATTTTCTTCTCCAGGGTCGACTTTCTGTGCAGACTCTTATTTCGGTATCCGTTCCACCCCCGTGTTACCACAGTAGCACGTAAAAAATCCCGGTCATTCTGCCAAAAGTGCAGGTGGCTGGTTACAGCTAAACACGCATACACCTTACGTATGTGGATTTTATTGAACCGTGCTTCGGCATTGGTCACAACTTGTCCCTAATATGTCAAATGACATCTGAGGACATTAAGCATCAACTCAGCATCATCATTTCACTGCCATGCATTCGGAGTTCAGGAGCTGTGTGAAAGTTGAAGTGGACGTCCTGGGCTCCCGTCCCTAATAAGCCTACGGTTTCTGTGGACGTAAAGCAATACTTTATTAGCATCATCATTGCCATGTTTGCCGCACCGTCAACGGAAAACGACCAACCAGAAGTGCTAAACATGTACCACACACACACACACACACACACACAAACACACACACACACACACACTCACACACACACACACACACACATACACACAACCTTCCCCGCAACCCCTACCCTAATCCCTTTTCGCCAACTGAAGGAATCCAACCCTGCTCCGGACAACCCACAGAAAAAAAGAAGCAAAAACAAACAAACAAAAAACAAAACAAACAACAACAAGAAAGCAAGAAAGAAAGGAAAAAAAAAGCTCAAAGTCTACGAGACTCGAACCTGTAGATCTTGGGGTCAGGGAAGTAGCAGGGCCCGGGCGAGCAGTCGTCCCGGAACTTGCCGTGGCGGATACCGGAAGTTCCAGGCGGGTACTTCTGGTGCACGCTGCGGATGTCGTGGTTCTGCTGGCCCACCAGGCTGGGAAGGCCGTAGCAAGGTCCCGGGCGAGCTGAACATGCCGCGATAGGTTGGCGAGGCCGTGTGTAGTTGTAGTTGCCCACATCTTTGAAGGGCAGGCGCTTGCTCGTATGTCGCTGACATGGTGAGAGCGTTGGGTATCTATAGACGGCTAGATTGCCTGCAAAAAGAGAAGAGGAAACGGTTACCGAGAATCAGAGAATCAGAGCTCTGGGGCTGTGTGAAGGTATAGGTAGCCGTCCTGGGCTCTCCGTCCCTAACAGTCCTTATGTCTCTGTGGAAGTAAAGCAACATTGAAGTTACAGAGCTCAGGAGCTGTGTGAAAGTCGAAGGGCCGTCTGGGCTCCCCGTCCCTAACAGTCCTTATGGTCTCTGTGGACGAAAAGCAACACTGAACTTGAACTCTTTAGGGCCCAGGAGCTGTGTGCAAGTTGAGGAGGCGTCCTGGGCTCCCCGTCCCTAACAGTCCTTATGGTCTCTGTGGACTTAAAGCAGCACTGAACTCGAAGTTCTGTTAGTTCGTTTGCCCGTTCGCCGCCCACCTGACGAAGGGGTTAGGTAAATTATGTAGCTGGCTTCTCATGAGAGAGAGAGAGAGAGAGAGAGAGAGGAGAGAGAGAGAGAGAAGAGAGAGAGAGAGAGAGAGGAGAGAGAGAGAGGAGAGAGAGAGAGAGAGATGAGAATTAGTTTCTTTACGCTCTGTGGAATGTTTCAGTCAAAGAGAGTCTCTTTGTTAAGACACTGGCTCATAAGTTGCTGACATGATGAGGGGTTAGATGTCTCGCTGGCTATAGCCCGTAAAAAGAGAAGTGGAAAACTGCTTTGTTAGGACGATTGCTCATTCGGCGCTGACACGAACGGGAGGGGGGGGGGGGGGGGGGGGATATCTAGCTAGTCACTGTGTCAGGTCTGTAAAGGAAAGGACAGACAGACTGTGCAGGGTTCTTCTTTGTGCGGTATTAACATCACGAAGGAGATATTCGGCTACTGTCTCTATCTGAGCACCGCCTGTAAAAAGAAAAGAAAAACAAAACATGGTGTTAACGTCCGCAGAAACCACAAGGTTTATTAGGGACGGGGAGAGAAGTGTGAAAAGAGAACAGGATCCTGCTTTTATCGGGCACCTGTTTGAGAGAAAGAGCCAGCGGAGACGAGAGGGGGGGGGGGGGGAATGGGGGGGGGCTTCATCGATCAGATGAGGGGGGGGGGAGAGAGAAAGAGAGTGTAGGCCTACGTTATGTGTGTGTGTGTGTGTGTGTGTGTGTGTGTGTGTGTGTGTGTGTGTGTGTGTGTGTGTGTGTGCGTGCGTGCACGCGTGCGAGTGTGTGTAATGTGCGTGCATGTTGTGCGTGCGTGTGCAGTGAGTGCATGTGTGCGTGCGCGTGCACCGTGTGTGTGTATGTGTGTGTGTGTGAGAGGAAGGAGAGAGAGAGAGAGAGAGAGATGAGTAGAAGAGAGAGAGAGAGAGATGAGAGAGGAGAGAGAGACAACAGTCCAAACACAGAACCCCACAACACCGTCGTTATCCTGTATAAGCAAACCCACCCGGGCAAACCTCGCACCAAGCCACAGCTCTGCAAGACCGACTCCAACAGCCAGCCAGCCCCGTCGTCCCTAGCAACCCAGACTGTTGACACCTACGACTCACGACACCGAGACCACAAGGCCGGCCAAAGCGCGTGCTTACAGCGCCGTTAACAACCAAGCCGACCCCCACCCCGACTAAGTGCGGTACCCCGAGGTGTGCGAGTCTCCATGTATATGTGCGTCGGCTTTACCAGCAGTGTATATCGCAACACGCCGTGGAGAGAAGAAAAGAAGAAAAAAAGCCCCTTTACCATCCAGCCAAACGGCGAATTGAACCGTGCTGTAGAGTCTAGCCAGCAGGGACTGTTTGAACTGGAACAATGGCTGATCGCTTAGTTGTGAGCAAACCTATTTGTCGCTCGCGGGTTTGAGGCGTTGGAAGGTTTGAAGAGGTTATACGCACTTTATGGAGTGACAGGCGCCCTTCGTTTAGACCGACTGAGTGGAAGAGAAGGAGTTCCACAAAGACATCACAATGTAAACTCTACAGACTGTAGGCCTGGTAGTGATATCCTCGCTCGTAGGTCGATTGCCTACAGTCCTCAACTTTTCAATAACCATACAGCACTCAAAGCAAGATCCCGAGATTTAACAGACACTTAACGAGAACCATTTAAAAATAAATTCACGCGTAACTGTGATTAAACAAACCGAAACATTCAACTGAAATTGTGCAGAAAGTAATTCCACTATGAAAAATTAGCCTAAATAATTGCATTATGAAAAATTTGCCTATGTAATTGCACTATGAAGATTTGCCTAAATTAGCCTAAGTAACTGCACTATGGAAAACGTAGCCTAAGTAATAACACTATGAATATTAGCCTAAGTAATTGCAATATGAAAAATTAGCCTAAGTAATTGCATATGAAAAATTAGCCTAAGTAATTGCAGTATGAAAAATTAGCTAAGTAATTGTACTATGAAAAGGTAGCCTATTACTGTACTATGAAAAGGTAGCCTAAGTAATTGTACTATGAAAATGTAGCCTAAGTATTTGTACTATGAAAAGGTAGCCTAAGTAATTGTACTATGAAAGGTAGCCTAAGTAACTGTACTATGAAAAGGTAGCCTAAGTAATTGTACTATGAAAAGGTAGCCTAAGTATTTGTACTATGGAAAAGGTAGCCTAAGTAATGTACTATGAAAAGGTGCCTAAGTAATGTACTATGAAAAGGTAGCCTAAGTAACTGTACTATGAAAAGGTAGCCTAAGTAACTGTACTTGAAAAGGTAGCCTAAGTAATTGTACTATGAAAAGTAGCCTAAGTTAACTTTACTATGAAAAGGTAGCCTAAGTAATTGTACTATAGAAAGGTAGCCTAAGTAACTGTACTATGAAAGGTAGCCTAAGTAACTGTACTATGAAAAGGTAGCCTAAGTAAATGCAGTGGGAAACGTA
>CAUZXP010000081.1:2500-12500 GCA_963584105.1 Alviniconcha strummeri
GCCCGCCATCTTCCAGCCTGCCGGGTCTTAGGCCTACCGCTAGAGGTTACACCGGCTCCCGTGGCCATGGCACTCAGCCAAAGACCCCGCCACTGTGTATGGCACCCAGTCTCGATGATCAGTGTCGTATCGAAGGTGTGCTAGCTCACTGGTGCTGCATGCACGCTACACGGTGAAGTCTGTGTTTCACTCTCTGTCCTCAAGTTTTCGCGATCGATCCAGTGACTCCGGCTCCGGTCGATGAGGCTCGTACGATTCGCCTATTCTCCAGTTCCGCGGCTTACTATACTAAGTGTTAAAAAAAAAAAAAAAAAAAAAATGTCATAAAGATACAAAAATATAAATATAAATACAATAACAACAAGAAGAAAGAAAATAAGAATATCCCCTTTAAGAGAGGGGGTCGCCGCTATGGAAATATTTGACTGATATTTGTGTCCAGGCGGCCTTTTGGGGTTTACTTGTTTATAAATGTTTGTTCTTTTTTTGTTTTGTTTTTTGTTGTTGTTTGTTTTTGCTTTGGCAGGAAATTCCGTTGTAAATACGACGCGAAAAAAGTCGAACCTTTGTACGGCTACAGTGTCACGTCTCGCCCATCCTACCCATTCAGTCAATCGGATTCATACGACCCCCTGTCCACCGCCCCCCCCCCCCCCCCCCCTCCACCGGCCCCAACTCTGCACCCCCTTTTAAGGCTGAGTCCCGCAAAGACTAACCGGCCTCTGCCGGCTGTGTCAAAATACAGCACGGCAAAGACGGAGACAGTGTTTTCTGCGCACCGTCAGACACTCTAGATCGCTGTATGCCCGCTTATTTTAACACAATGTCCGCTGGAAACGTGTTACCGAGTTACATGTTTGGGACAACGTGCTCAATAATAGGCCTGTACATTACTCAAGTAAAACAACAACAACAAAATATTTTTTTCTTCTTCAGTAAATGCTTTGACTTAAGAAAGAAAAGAAATGATACATAAATGACAGGCGATGTTTACCACAATTACTGGCTTTTTCAGGAAAAACGAAAGATGACAAGGCAGAAACAGACGGATTGCTGTGCTTGAATCTGAGTTCTCTCCACATTCGGAATCAATCCAGCAACCAGTAGTCGGACACTTGAAATTGTTGCACTATATCAAGACGTGTTAGCTTACATTCACAATGTTCAGTATCTATGAAATATGCTATAATAATTTAAGATTGCGATATAGTCTTGGCATTTTACGCCCAATCAACTGCAAAGGGTTATTTCAGGGCTGGCTATAATTTAAGAAGAAGAAAAAATGGTTGATGTGTCTGCTTTTCAGTGTGAAGAACCAAACGTCTATAGCCCGGTTATGCTATGTTTGCCACATCTGAAAACTGACAATTCTTTGACAACAGTAGTGTACTGTTCATGCTCAAAGTTAACTCAGATACAACTCAACTCTCCTGAGCAGTGTGCTAATTAGCACTGAGCCGTTACACGGGCATGAGCAGGCCTATGTTTCTCAGTACGTACTACATGCATATATATTTATTAAACTTGGCTGATATCATTAGAGAAAAGAGAAACCATCATTTGCTGTTATCACTGACGAAACAGGAAAGATTATTTCATAAGTTTAAATCCAGATCACATGTGTGACTATACAAATATGGCCATCAACACCAGCAGAACTGCAGCCTTTGCATCTGCTACTCAGTAGTATTGTCTTCATTCTTTCAGACACGGGAGAGATCACTCTTTCTGGCAGTATATACTGACAATACAATAAATGCTACTTAAACCAGTAAAACCTACCAAAGCGATGCTTCAAACAGTTAATACCTAAAATAATTGTCGTTTGTCATTTTGTAGAATAACGGCTGTTTCTGGCCGCTTGAAAAAGGCGTCTACCAAGAAATTTTGCACGTTGTTTTGCGTTCTCTTTAACCTGGATTGTGCCTGCCGCTTTCATTTGCTAAACAGTGAATAACATGTTGCACTTTGTCAGCTAGTACACGTCAGGTACGGAAGTAAACGACATGGTACTTAACATTCACAGAGCCGTAAGGCTTATTAGGGGCGGGGACTGAGAAGGGAGGGAGGGAGAGGGGCATGGAAATGGGGGAAGAGGGAGATGATATACCTATAGCTACACTGTTGCCACCAGAATGACTCCTGCATTAAGATGGGCAGCGATTAGAGCCATTTGAATGCTTCATTGATTTTGAGGGACAACTGACTGGTCTCAAAAGTTGAGACAGTGTCCACAAACCACAGGAAAGGGGAGCCGAAGAGGAATCGAGCCGAGGCCTTTCTGCATACCTGCCTAACGCCTTTCCGGCTAGATCCAAAACTGACAGTGACTGATTCAAAAGAAAGCTTATTTATTATGGCATAGACACACAATCTGCAACTGAATTTCCATTATGATCCCCTTCGTTAAGCGACAAAACGACATGACTTAAACAACAGTTAAACGGTTAAAAACGAAATAAAAGGAGATGGCTTACCTTCTGTTTGCGGGTTGAGTTGTTGTTCAGTGCTTGGAACTGAGAATCATTTTTTTATTTTTTTATTTCAATTCCGTAACTGAAGAATTGATTCTTTCAAGCACTGAATAACAACTTGACTCAACCAAAAAGAAGATAAGTCAGTCATCTCCTTTTCATCGTTTTTAACCGTTTAACAGTTGTTTAAGTGTCGTTTTGTCGCTTGACGAAGGGGATTACCCCGAAAATTTGCAGATTGTGTGTCTATGTCACTAAAAGCCCAATCTTTTGAATCTTTTATTTTTTGGGGTCTTGTTTAACGATAGCAGTCATTCATGTTTCAGATTTTTGTCTTACCGCTAGGCCAAACTAGCTCACTACACGTGAGGGAAATTGTCTGTGTTTTTATAACCACAGTGACTCGGCAAAATGTTTTAAGCTTGCAATGTGCTGAAAATTAGAGGGCATACAGTGATCTACAGCGTGCTACATGTATCCCTCGCAGGGCCTCAGTGTGTGTACTATACAGGCTCGAGATCTGGCGCGAGACTTTAGAGCAGCACCATAAACATGGCGAGAAAGGTCGGTTGCGTCTGCTACTATGCTGTTTGTGTTGTGATTCTTGCATTTATTCTACCGTCATCGGATTCAACGAATAGCCGAGGTAAGTGCCAAACGTCGTATATGACAGCTGTTCAACCCGCAGCCATGACCGTGTTCTCTGTGAATTTTGTGATGACGTGCTATGTACCTGTTCTACAGTTATTCTTACCTGCCATGCAGCGAGGCCAAGAAGTAGAAGCCATTTCGAAATTCTTTGAAGTTTTTAGTACACGATCAAGCTAATTTCACTCGTGATTTGTGGTAGTAGTCTACAATTGTCGATTAGTGAAAACCGTTTTGATCATGTCTTGAAAAGTGACGCGGTTTCGTCAGAAAAAACAACAACAGGATGTTATATTCGTAAAAAGGTTACAGTTTATCAGAACTGTAATACTAATAGTAATGCTAACTGTAATACTAATAGTAATTTAGCCTTAATACAAGGCAGAATTAACCCTTTCTGGGGGAACACGCTCACTTTACAGTACACCTGAGGATGGTTAGTCGCTGTGTAGCTGGCACAGATCGACCAAAGGAGTAGTACTGTCTGTCCCCAATTCACAGTTTCCGCTGTTTGTCGATACGTGGAATGCATCTTGCTCTTTTGCACATTGCCATTGGTATGGAGATGTGTGAAGACCAGATAGCAATAGACAAAGGATGACGGTGTGCACGTACGTGGGTCGGGCTGGAATGAAACGAACTGATGTGTTCAACTCGGTGAAAAACGTCAGAAGAAAAAAAAATCTTGTTTACTAAATGGGCTAAGTTGGCCAAGAAATTGTTGCATTAGTTTGTTGCATGCATTGCTTTTCGCAGGAGGGGGTGGGGAGGAAGGGGGGGTGTTACTCAGTACTTGGAGAACTTTGTATACAGGTAAACAATGCTCTTGAGTTCTTGAACAGTCAGCTAGTACCTTGATTATATAGAAATGTGTGTCACTCTGAAAGCCTGACTCATGTGTCACTCTGACACTGTCTCCCTAGAGACACACTCGTTCATGTGTATGAAAATTTATGGGATTAGGGCCCCGGGTCATTTGTGTGTGTTTTGACTTCTGTTTATGTTCATAATTATAGCTCTTATTGCTGAGGCATGTAATTGCATTAATTATAATTGACTTTATTTTATATTGTTGGCTGTAACTTTTGTAAGGCATAAGTTGGTGAAAATTTAGCAGACCCTTTATTTTATGTAGAAATCCTATTAGGATACACAAAAATTGAACTTTTCTGTGTGTATGGATGCATGCTGTGTGGGTGGGTTTGGTGTATGTAGGTGTGCATGTGTATATAATAACGTGTATGTGTGTCTCAAAGGAGTGGGGGTGGGAAAAGAGGTATTGTGTGGTGGGTAAATTAACTCAAATTTAAATTCAAAATACTTTTTTGTCCGTTGCAATCATAACAGTTAAACATTTTTCTTCGGTCACACCAGCTCTGCCATTATGCACTGAAATTTGAATTCTATTTGTTGCTTTTGTTTCTAATTCAGTTAAATGCTATGTGTATTTGCACTGGCCCATGTTTGTCACATTTTAACCTTGACTCATAATAATACTAGTACAAGAAATTACAATTATATATATATTATGTGTGTGTGTGTGTGTGTGTGTGTGTGTGTGTGTGTGTGTGTGTGTGTGAATTATCACTGTTCACAAAATATTTTTGTTTAAAACTTCATTTGTTAATAAACTGTTTTTATTCCATCATTCTTTTAAGTTTTATCTCAGTTTAGTCATGTTTATACTTATAGTAATAGTTATTAAATATTAACGTTGTTACTTTGAGTATGTTTCATATCACATTGATACATATAAATTACAATATAAAAATTAGTATGTTTCATATCGCATTGATACATATAAATTATAATATACAAATTGTCCTGGTTTGCTGGGCAAGAGAAACCAAGTTACCTACTTACTTCTGTTTCATAGTCCATGTTCTGCTTGTTCTGCACTAAGGTTAGGCTCTTTCCTTTCCTACCACTACCAGTACCAGTCTTCCTATTATTATATGTATTATAACTAGATTCCATTTACAGTTGCAGTCATGTCATTAATGTGACTTATAATTACACTTTTTAGATCATATATCCTCAAGTCTTTGAAAACTCTGTGTTCACTGGCAGTACATTTACAAACTAGGAACTTGCATGAAAATTAAGAGCAAGGATTAAGGAGAGTGCACTAGTGTGTGACATCATAATTATTCTGTGCAGCCTGATTGGTCATTTCAGCCTTAGCTGAAAACTCAGTGCAATACAATGAAACACAGTCAACATAGACACTAAAAATGTAGAAGTTATTGGACAACACAAACAGGTTTTCTGTTCTTATGCAAGGACTTTCTTCTTCTTCTGTTTTATTCACATAGAATGCTGATTTATAACTGGAATCAAATTCATAGTTCTGTGTTAACAGGTTACAGCACTTGATCAGTTATTGAGTTGATGCACTGTAGTGCTACAGACCAGGACATTCATTTCAGATTAAACTACTTTAAAGTGCTATGGTGTGACTACTTCATGCCAGGCTGCTGACATAGAAAGAACCACCAGTATGATCCTGACACAAGTGAAACTTTATGTTGCAGACCAGGAAGTTTCAGTTTGCATAGAAATTTATTGATTGTAGCTTGTGTGCTCTCTTTGTATTATAATGAAAAGCTAGACTGTGCTGTGAAACTGTGTTTCTAGAACAAGCAGAAGTGGGTTTCATTTATATGACTTATGAGCCTGTGACAAAAGGTGCTCCCGCTTAACCCAGGTCTGTTTGTATACTCCTATTTATTTTTTTATCTTACTACAGTTACATGAAACTGTGGTTGCTTCTATTCAGTATGCATTGATGAGTAGTTAAAGTAAAAATTGGCAGCTTTGGTCACCAAGAGGAGGATTAAAAACAAAAATACTTGACGAAAGTGAACGAAAAGCGGCTTCCGGAAAGTTGGACAATGTGGGTTGTTCAGCTTCAGCTGAAAACAGCAACTAACCAGCTGAACTATTCTTCACAACTTGTACACCATTTGACTACTGAATAAACTAACTTTAGTATCCAGTCGAATTGCAAGCCATGCGTGATGTTTCATACCCCAAAAAACAAAACTGAAAATACGCTGGCCATTCGTAACGGACTGTGTCCAAATTTCTGATAAGTTTAAAGATCATCTGCTACTGTCTGCCATTGCATTTACCGCGGACCTTCGCTTCTCGTATTTGCATATATTCTTGCTAACCTGCATAGTTGCTAAAATATAAAGATTGATCCAATGATATTGATAAGTATAATGTTTGGTATTTAAAAATAGGATAGAAAACCTTGCAAATACAAGTGATGACTGATGTATTGTATATATATAAACTATAATATATTCTAAATTAACAGGTAGTGCTCTTCTAAAACACACTGGACTTTTAGCAAGACCCCCACCCCCTAAACCTTTCTTCTCTCCCTCCCCACCCCCTCCCCTGCCCTCTCTCTCTCTCACAAAGCAACTCTAGGCAATTTTTTGCTGGTGTGGTTAAACTGGTTTTGTAGTGTTGTGGTGCTTTGTATTGCTATTCATAGAGTTTTTTAAAACAGTTTAGAAAGAGTCAAATTATGCCAGCTTGCTGTTTTCTGCAACAACCACTACTCCTGTATGTATCTTATACATGTATGCATAGCCCTGTGTTTGAGGAAAATGGAGTTCTGTACCAGCCTTATGTAATTTATTAATAAGACTGCAAATACAACAAGGATTTTGAGCAGGAGATGAAGACACGATTTAAAGATGAGTGAAAGAACAATGAAGTGACACAGGACAGTAGTAGAACATTACTGAACTAGTGTACAACCATTAACTTTAAATTTAACTAAAGTTTAAGTTCAAAAAGTCATCTTGACGGAACAAAAGCATTCTTTTTACAATTTTAGTATAATAATGATATAATTTAATGCATTCAACTGTATGCTTGATGTATTCAGTGGTAGTACTATTTGCTGACTGTTTAGCAGTAGGAAATAGTAACATTATTTTGAACATCTTCTGAACATTGGAATTAAATGGTAAATACCTTAGGCTTAGCAAGGTAAATGTGCACTGGAACTTAGCTTAGCATAGCATAATGAATGTGCACTGGAACTTTGTGCAAGCCAATATATATTACACTCCATTTTGTCTCTCAGAAGTTTCCCCAGGTGCCTTGAAACAACAGTTCCACCTGTGTGTCTGCTGTAAATTATGATTGTCAGTAATGTTCATAAATTACATACCATTCCCCTGGCCCTTCTCATAGTTACCTGTTCCGGTGCTCTGCACATTTGTACAGTGACGCTGGCTTCTCATGTTGTGGTCCCAGTGTTTATAATATATTGCTCTGCAAGAATCCTAGGACCTCCAGAGGTATCATAAGTGCATGTACTTCTGCAACTCCAGCCGTTTATAATTTGTGAAGCTGTGTGCTGGTGGCAATTTTGGGGTCTACCATTCAAGTGTCTGACGCAATATATTATTCATACAGATTTATAATTGCATAATACTATATATAATATATAATAAATTAATATAGCTGAACTTCGATAGTGCTTGGGAATCATAGGGTGTGTTCCATGAAAGCTCCCTCTCCTGTTTCATTCTCAGTGTTAGCAAAGATTGAGAGAGACTGGTGGCTGTTATTATGAACTGTTTTTGGTGTGCATAATCATGTGTTGACTGCCATGGGCATTGCTTGCCCTAGTTAAAATTATAAAGTGTCTCTCCGTCAGTAACTCAACCTGAACTAAAAGCTGTCACTCCCAGAGTGTTGATGAATGTAAGCACAACAGTGAACTAAAATGTCATTCCCATGTGTTGGAGAATAGTTAGCTAAAAGATCACTGCCAATTGCCAAGTGTTGATGAACAGTGTTTAAACAATTAAAGTGTCAGTCCCAAGAGGTGATAAGTTTTATTCAGCTAATTCCCAAGATATTTGACTATTTATTCTCAGGCATGATGTTTGAATCAGTTTTATTCTCAAGTGTTGAAATGTGTCTTTTCCAACTGTTGGCGAATAGTGAACTAATTATGTGTGTGTCCAAGTGTTTATGTATAACTGGTGAACTGATCTGATGCCGATGAAGTGGACCAGAGTATTACTCCAAAGTTTTGATGAATAACCATCCTGTGTCACTCCTGAGTGTTGATAAATAGTGAAACAGTTTGTTATTCCAAACACATACAGTGATACACACTCGCGTGCATGCATACATGTATACAGTCACACGCATGTGCGCACACGCGCGCGCGCACACACACACATATATATTACATCCATATATATATATGTCACCTCTGACATGCCGACTCAGTGTCTGTGTACATTGAACATGGCAAACAGCCAGATAAGCTCAATTAACCAGCCAAAGCGTTCACAGACCTGTACACAGGCAGTGATTCTGGATGATCAAGTAGACTGGAAGAGTTGGGGCTTTAGACAGCGACTGGCCAAGTGTTATGGCTTTGGAGTTGATAGGCTCTATTGTTGAGGAACCTGCCAAACCTGGCCCCTTTTATGGACCATGTCTATTTTGGGAGTCACGTTTTCCAGAACAGGTGTCTTTCCAATACTGTGTGTGTGTGTGTATATATATATTGTCTAAACTCAAATTCGGTAACAACTAATATAAATAGTTACAGATATATGAATGAAGCTTAAACTCACGGGAGAACATGTACCTCATCATAGAATTACCCTCAGATTAGTCAAAAGTGGTGGTGAGGGTGGAAGGGGGTGGGTGGGCGGGGGGCCTCCCTAACTGATGCTTAATCATCGTCGGTGTATTCTGTAGCTGAGAAAAATATATAATAATCCTAACATAAATTTACAGACTGACTGACTGACTTATAAAGTTAATGTATTTCTATTGTTTCACAGCTACACAGAATGCGGACAATGCTTGTAGCAATTTGGGGGGGGGGGGGGGGTTATTAACCCCAGTAATTCTATGATTGTGTAACCGAGTGTATTGTATACATGTTCCGGGCCATACCCTTTAACCTTTTCTTTCCGGTCCTTTTCCTTTTTGATTGGTGGGGGGGGGGGGGGGGGTTATGGCCCAATTATCTAAGGTGTTAAAAGTTGTGTACTGGGCCGGCAGCGTCATGATATATCCAAAACAAGCTTACTTTATAGATTGTCCCTAATATGCTTTTAGCATCTGAGGACATTAAGCAAAAACAGAACAAACGAACGGCAGCGTCCCTTTCCCCCCAGTGTCCCTGCAGAGGCAGGTTGTTTGTTTAACTGTTGCGGCCGGTGTTCATGTGTTTTCATCACGGGAGAGCCTGTAAGTAGTTATTTTTCTATGGCTTGTTGTTCTGTTGTTTCTTATTTATGTAAATGATGTATGTTTATAATGTTACCATGTTCACAACATGCCTTGATTTTGGTTCTTGAACGTGGGCAATTTCGGCGTTAGATTGCCGCCTGGTTGCAGCCGCTATGGCGTCAGAGTTTGTGCGTTCGAATGTTAAGCCTTTATGCCACAGGATGACCGGTGTTTTCGATGATCACTTATATAGCGCTATTCTCCGCTCTCTTGAGTAGACTCACTGCGCTCGCCTGTGTTTCTACATGAATGACAAGCTTTTTTTTTTTATAGCGCGTTATTTGAATATCCACCGAAGTGGTGTACTTAAGCGCTGGCATGGCTGGTGCCACATGAAACTGCAGCCATCTCGGCGCAAGTTATGTGTACACCATACAACTATGCATCATGTCACTTCATGCAAAGCCACATACGTAAGGTGTATGCGAGTTTAGCTGTAACCTGTCACCTGCACTTTTGGTAGAATGACCGGGATCTTTTACGTGCTACTGCGGTAACACGGGGTTGGAACGGATACCGAAATTAGAGTCAGCACAGAAAGTCGACCCTGGAGAAGAACATTCTCCCGCCGCTCGTACAGGGATTTG
>CAUZXP010000082.1:0-129209 GCA_963584105.1 Alviniconcha strummeri
ATATAGTTGTTCTCTCTCATATAGTTGTTCTCTCTTGTACAGCTGTTCTGCTGATATAATTTATGAAGCAGCAGACCATGCTCTCATTGTTAGCGCTCCAGACTTGGAGTCTCATGCTGGTAATTGTGAATTCAAATCTCAGTGAAACCTAAACGTTTTCTCTCTCCTTTTATTATATTTAGCTGCAACACCAACAATAATAATAATGTACATTTATCATGCGTTCATCAACGCCCTGAGCACTCAAATGAATGATACATGTTAACCTAAATATGATATCCTGTACATGTACATGTACAGCCAGCACAGTTCCACCCAAACAACCCACACAAAGCACAATACAGAAAGACAAACAATCCCACCCCACACAAACAAAAAACCACAATGACCAACATCATCAAAATATGTAATCTTTTATTATAATTTTTTTCTTTCTGTTCATAATATATCAATGGTAGTAGTTGCATAATATACATGTATGTACTTATTATCCTAGCAATGAGAAAAGTAATCAAGGTAGTAGACTAAGTAGTATTATTTAATGAACTATGTATACAGCCATGTATAAATTTGTTACCTTTTCATACAGGAGCTCAATCATTCTTGTTCTTTTCTCTTCAAAACTCAGCCCTTTTCTCTTCGACTGTCAAAACACAATTGAAACAAACATTTATTCACTATTCAGAACTAACTGCATGATACAGATTTATATAAAGCATGCTCACAGTCACAGACACCAAAACAGGAGAGTCGGTAGTGCAGAGTGAGAGCACTCACCATTCACCACTCACCAAACCAAGGTCAAGTGCAGTCATCATGATGAACTACGCACCAACCACGACATTTCTCCAAAGGAGTTTTTGTTTTTATTTTTCCAAAGGAGTCACATTCTGTGCTGACTCTTTAGTTGTACAAAAGTCCTTTGGATGACACTACAAGTACAACTAGTACATTTACAACTGTACAAGTCCTCTGGGGAGACTATTTATTTATTAGTTATTTCAGTATAAACTGAAGCTCCCCATATGTGCATGTTATCATCATCATGTATGTTTGCAAAAAGATGACATATATATGGGTCCTGCACGTGTTCGTGTAAAGATTTGGTAGGCTATGGATCACTGGAAGCCAGTTTGGTGAATTATGGAAACGCCCAAATAACCCAGTGTTCACCAAGTGTCACTAGTGTCAAACAGTTCAGTGTTGGACACACCGAACAAGAAGAATCAACATCCTTGTGCATCCCGGCTCCCCCCCCCCCCCCCCCCTTCCCACGGTCCGTTTCCGAACTGCTGGTCTTCAGTTACGGTTGCTGCTCTTGTGTTGCTTCATGTCCTCGGATGTCGTTCACACTGATATTAGGGACAAGCTGAGACCAATGCCGAAGCATGGTTCAGTATAGCTTTACGTCCACGGAGACCAGAAGGCTAGTTAGGACGGGCAGCCCAGGACGGCCACCTCGACTCTCATACAGCTCTTGAACTATGAGTGAAGTAAGTAAGTAAACATGGTGCTTAACGTCCACAGAAACCATATGACAGTCACGGTCAATGGTCTTCGAGTCAGTACTTTAGTGCTCTCACCTTACCACATAGTAGGCCTACTACCAGGATGAAGAATAAAATCACGGCACCAAATCCCAACCCCTAAATGTTCAGATACTCCTCCCTCCCACAACGATAGTAAATAGCACAATATGATTTTTGGTTGTACCATTGTGTTGCTCAACGAGAAGAAAGCGAAATGATGACATTCAACTTCGGCGCCTCTTGTACCTCAAGCAAACTGTCACATTAATTTCCATACCAAATGGGAATTGCACGTTTTGAGAATACTTGCATTTTTAAAGAAAATTACGTGTATATATATATATATCTGTTTCTGCCTCTATATGTTATTATTCATTTATTTGTTTCTTCTTTGTCTCTGTCTCTGTTATATAAATAATGCCTGTAATTTGATATCTACTCATCAGTAGCTTAGCAAGGACTAGTTAACCATGTTTTGACTGAACCTAAACTACAACGTCCTTGTAAAATAAAGTTTTCGAGTTCTCTCTCTCTCTCTCTCTCTTTTTTTTTTTTTTTTTTGCTTCTGGGCTGGATGTAAAAAGAATTCTCCACTACCCTCATAAAATAAAGTTTATTCATACATTTTTTTTTTCTTTCTTCTTCTTCTTCTGTTTTTGCTCTGTGTATCGATTGTTTCAAACATCCAATATCAGTGTGTGAAGCATTTGAAAGGTACCAACTATTCAAATGTTGCATTGACTAAAAAAAAAAAAAAAACACCCAGCACCCCCACCTCCCACAGTGAGAGACTGGAAGGAGCTCCCCTTCAGAACTGGTACAGTAACCCTCCCGTGGCACTTTCTTCTTCTCTATTGGCAACCAACTTGTGTATATATATAGAGAGAGAGAAGTACAAGTTCATACCTTCACTTTGATGGTCTCATCGAACCCAAGTAAGTTTGCCCCGCCCCCCCCCCCCCCCAAACACCTCCCACAGCCTAATTTTTTAACATTGCTTTGCAGACCCCCCTAAAATAACAATAATGATCAGATTATTGACCAATGGCAGGTAACAGAAGATGAATAGAAGATGAACAGAATAGAAAATGGCTTATTGTCCAAATTAAAATGTACTAAAATGTTCTATGAAATCTTTATAGACGTTTTAACACCAACTTTGGTAAGTACTTGACAGCTTTCAGAATTCTAAGCAGTACATGCACATTTAGTTCACTGTATTCCCAGCAGTTTCATTCTACAGATGTAAGAGTTATGTCATAAAGCAACACAGGTGCATGGATAATCATTATCATTCATAAAAGCAATGCAGGCAGGCAGGCAGGCAGGCATGCACACATGAACACACACACGTGTACGCATGCACACACACACACGCACGCACGCACGCACACACACACACACACACACACAAACACGCACGCACGCACGCACGCATAATTAATAACGTAGAGAAATTTGCCTCATGGTTCATCACTTATATTAAACATTCAATACACTTTACAATAAAACACCAACAATTCAATAAAACAGAGAGCTAAAAACCACTAAACATTCCATACATTTTACAATAAAACATCAGCAATTCAATAAAACAGCTAAAAACCACTCAAATACAAGTATTTGCTTTTGTATTTGAGCAGTTTTTAGCTCTGTTTTATTGAATTGTTCATGTTTTATTGTAAAATGTAAAAAAACTTCATCAATTCAATAAAACACAGAGTTAAAAACATCTCAAATACAAGTATTTGCTTTTGTATTTGAGCAGTTTTTAGTTCTGTGTTTTATTGAATTGTTGATGTTTTATTGTAAAATATGTTTGCATGTTTTATGTAAATGACAAGCCAGAAGGCAAATTTCACTACACAGAGACAATAAAGCTGTATTTTATTTTATTGCAATCATGATTAAAATATAAAACAAATTTATATATATATATAGACATATATAATATAAAATTTAGTATAGTAGATCCTATATGAAATACAAAGGTTGTTGCTGTGGCTTTGAGAAATGGTCATGGTCACACTGAATGTATACATTTGGCAGGTCCCATATCCCTATAATTATGTATTGTGCCATTCATAATCGAAATCAATTAAATGAACGTTGAACCCTTTCTACCATAAAAACACATTCTTGTCAAGGTTGTTTTGGTGATCTTTTTGAGTGGCATTTTTCACAAGGTGTAATTGTGCCAGTTTTGATTGTTTTAACTGAAATAAATTTACTGGGTGCCGAGAAGTGATAGAGACATGTGCAACCTTCCCCGTGCCAACAACAATACTCAACCAACCAATAAAAAAGCATTTCCAGTTACTGTGAGTCTGACTGAAGGTCAAGGTTAAATATGTACAAGGTTAAATATATAAACATCTATTAATAGATATACACAAGGAGATAATTATAAAAATTAAAACAAAAAAAGCTTTTCCGGTCACTGTGAGTTTGAGTGAAGGTCAAGGTTAAATATGTAAAAATCAAGGGAACTAATTATGAAAAAAGTTGAGAAAAAAAGAAGAAGAAATCATTTCTGGTCACTTTATGACCCAAAAAGGAAAAAGAAAAATAAGTAAAAAGAGAGGTGAAGGTCAAACCCATTTGTACATGCTGAACTAGGAACCTGGAGCTGTGGAAACAGCAAGTTTATGGAACATGGGGCCGCCCTTACAAACACTCACACACACACTGTCATCGTCATCTGCATTCATTTTTACACACAACAGAAAGTCTGCAACAGCTGTACAAAATAAACATACCAACATGAATCTCTTTATCAAGGTTTATTGAAAGAGATTTGGAAATAAATCTCCAGAACAAAGTATATAGCTTGTTTTGGGTTTTTTAAATAACACAACTTCAATTGTATTAATACCCCCCTGCAACACATGGTTAGACATGCACATACACACACACACACACACACACACACCACACACACACACACACACACACCACACACACACACACACACACACACACACGTGCGCGCGCGCACGCACGCGCACACACACACACACACACACACACACACACACCACACACACACAAACACACACACACACACACACACACACACACACACACACACACACACACACACACACACACACACACACACACACACATGCATGCACCCTTTCCTAACTCATCAAGTCCTGCGATTTATTCAAGTCTCTCATCTTTCTGTCTTTTATGCATTCTAATATAATGATCAAACAAAAGTAATGGCTTATTAATAAATATCATATTTCAGGCTGTGTCAATGTACCATATAGTACATTTAGGCAAGAGACAAATTGAGTCAAGAATGTTCTTTCATGAAAATCAAATTTATTTACGCCTTCTTGTAGAATGAACAAAATATACTTAGGACTACATTGCAAACAGCAAAATTCTCAGTGTTATTAATAGTACCAAAGTGCAGGTTTTAAAACCATATTGTTAAAAAACAAAACTTTAAATGTTAGTAACAAAATGATGAAAAGCAGAAACGTAAATATCACATTTAAAAAAAGTAATGTAATAATAACTAGAGAGCTAGTTCACATCCACACAGTTAATCTGCTTCAACAGAGTATTAAAGTTTCAAATGTGTGTGAGTACACACACAGACACAGACACAGACACACACCCACAGTCACTCACTCACTCACACACACACACACACACACACACACACACACACACACACACACACACACACACACACACACACACACACACATGCATGCATGTATGCCATCCATGCACAGAAAGAAGTAGAATTAACGGTTTCATCTCTTACAAATAAATCAGTTCTTAAGTTTAACACCCCATGGAACTGCACACTTTAAGACAATAATACTGTCATAATGTGTGCAGTTAAACTGAAGAATATATGAATTATTATCTCACAATGCTGCCCATTGCATAACATGGGTAAGATCAGTTTCCTTTAAATATTGAAATACACACAGTAAAACTTGTTTAAGGCAACTGCTTTGTCTGAAGGATGAATGCAGATAGTGCTTCAGACAGTGAGTCAAATACCGCAAGTTATAACTGTACCCTGCATTCCTTTCATACAAATTCTGATTGAACTTCAGATATGTTACATTAACCTCTCAACTTAACCACGAGTGAAGCTGTTTACTCCCTTATGGGCTCAAATGTTTGCATATGTGGTCATCCAGAAAAGATTTGCACTATTTCAGTTCTTTGGACTGACAGAAACTAACAGATCATTTGCACAGGCTGAAACTACCTCACAGATCATTTCCAGGGGTGGGGGTAGCTCAGTTGGTAAAGCGTCTGACTGAAAAGCCAAGCGCAATACCGATGTGGGTTCAAGTCCCTGGCGCAGCAAGGGATTTTTCTCCCAGAGCTGACTTCCAGTGCAGACTCTCTTGTAGTGTTCATGCTGCCCCCATGTGTGAAAATTGCATGCACCAATATCTATGTGCACGTTAAAAATCCCAAACACTGGCAGTCATACCATTGTCTGGACACACAAGAACACTGCACACACTGATAGGAATGGGTAACGCTGCTCTTGTGGCTACTGTGCTTTACCCAGGTAAGGCGACCCAGATTTCCCACAAGGGACAAAGAAGCACTAAAAAGAATTGTTTTAATTTACACAGGCTGAAACTAACTTATAGATCACTTGCAACAGCTGAAACTACCATATTTATATCACTTGCATATGCTGAAACTATATAAATCTTTGCACCAACTGAAACTAACATATATCACATATATACGCTTAAACTAAGATACAGCTCATTTGCACACAACGAAACTAGTATATATAGACCGTTTACTGTGATGTCTTTGCACAAGATGAAACTACATTATATACACAGAGAGAGAGAGTGAGACAGATGGAGAGACAGAGAGAGAGAGAGAGAGCTGACTTCCTCATTTGATTTGTGGTAAAAAGGAAACAACTGTTACTATTATTATTATTCATAGCTGTTGTATGGCGCTATTCTCTGCTGTCGAGCAGACTCACTGTGCACACTGGCATGTGATTCTGAATGAGTGACTGTATCCTTTTATAGCACGTATTATTAACATCCACGGAAGTGGTGTACTGGTAGCGCTCTGCGGATGTTGCAGATGATAATGTAATGATATCACTCCTCTGCACCATTCTGAAAACTGAGTATGGAGGATTCATTCCCTACTTATTCTCAAGAACATCACTGCCAGCACAGCCACAGGCAACATGCCACACCGTCAGGCCACGCCATAGGTGTCATGACATCAGTGTCGTTGTGGCTTAGCACATCTCCCTCGCACACACTAGTGACAGTGCTCAGGCGACAGGCATTCGACAATGCAAATGAACCGTGATCAACAACTTCACACTTGTCTTCCCAACTGTATCTCATCACCGTACCAGTTATTCTAATTATACCAGGCATGGGGCTAGATGTCTACTCTAAATGATTTCTCAGTTTACATGCAAGTCACCTTGCCATTTCTGAATTGGGGAGCTCGATGCAAGCCACCATTGTGTATCTGTAAGCACGCACTGACTACTGTCTGCATTGCGCTTGGCTGCAACAGTGTTTCATGCCTCACTGTATAGAACCGGCTCTATCCTTTACTCACACGCTGCCTGTGGTTGTGCTGCAGCCAAGCAATATCATGTGGCATAATGATACTAAAAACGGGTACTAAGAGTGCCGAACTCACATGGGCCCTAAGTGCTTGCACATTCTTTAAGTGGACATATTTTGACAAAGAAGATTGAATGCATACAACACACACACACACACACACACACACACACACACACACACACACACACACACACACACACACATGTGCGCTCACACACACACACACACACACACACACACACACACACACACACACACACACACACACACACATGCACGCACTCATATTTCAGGGCAATGGGACTGAAGAAAAGTTTTTTAAACAGAACGGTTTTCATGGAAGGTTTGGCAGAACTGACAGAAGTAGCATGATGGGCAGAAACAGGGACCTGATGCCAGGTCGCTGGAGCCTGACTTTGATCTCACACATGGAGCCACTCCACAAAAATCCTGACACTTTGCTGTTGTGTGGCCTGCGAACTGTGTTGGTGGTTGGCCAACGGAATGTCCAGAGACTCAGTGAAGTTGTACGCAAGTATGATACCAACTGATAGCCGTGCTGTGTCATACGAGGTGGCATTGAATTTCAAGGCGTCAGGGGCATCTATGATTTTTTGAGGCATTAAGGTAGGAAGTTTAATTTCTCCAGCTGTGCTTCAGGTAGTCGAGACATCTGTGCTTCAGGTGGCCGAGACCCATTGTCCATGCAACACTATTTTCATGATTGGCAATAACGACAAGGTGTCGGAAAGCAACATCGAGGAGTTAACGAGCAAGATAGTGGCCACAAGGTCCTGTTTCCATGAAAGAAAAGGGCTGGTGCAATGGGGAGAAAAGCACTGATACGTCCTTTAAAGTGAAGGACTGGGAAAGGCCAGCGTTGCTGCAGCAGAACAAGTCTGACAGACATCTGTGCCAAAAGGCTTTTGTCTGGCCTTCCATAACTTTGGGCGCTGCCATTTTGAAAAATGTTCATTCCCCCATTCTGCATGGTTTTGACCCATGAGCAGGCAATCCTTTCACAGGCAACATGAATATTGATGTACGTGTCATTCCTAATTAAATAGCATACGTGCAAATATAATTTATACTTGCAGATGTTAATATGAATATTGGTGGTCCCGCCAAGTTCAAGTGCAAAGGTAAGAACATGGAACTGTATGAAAATAAACAAAATGGGACCACTAAGCGCTGTTTACTTTCTGGCACTTTATGAATAAAGTTCCCCTTTTTCACTCACATTTGTGTGTTGGCTTTGATATGTGGCATAAAAGGTTTTAGATGAAAGAAAAAACGAAAAAGGTTTTATGGGAATGAAAGAACACAAACACTACACTATGCATTTAGAGCAACCTATGCATAGCTACGACAGAAATTTGTCAACCTGGAAAGCTTTGATTCCTTCACGATTATTTCTTTAGTATGCCTTGACAGCCAGTTTCTTGGGGGAAGGTCAAGGGAAAGAAGTGACAGTACAGAGAATACAAGATCTGCTTGCCTCCCCCTGCCTTTGAAAAGCTGTCATGCATGGCCACTGTCTGATTGTGACTTCGTCTCTCCACAATTAATGAAACATTAAAACGACTTACGCTGCTGCCCATCTGAATGCAAACTCATTCTGGTGGTGACAGTGTAGCGCAAGGTAGTTTCCTCCCCCCCCCCCACCCCCCCACCTCCACCCTCCCAACAAATATTTTCTCCTCACCTTCTCGGATCTGGGTCCCCACCAGTGGTTCTCCAGAGACAACTGGGCATTAACCCCTTAACTGCCCCAGCTCGTAAATTTTCTGGGCTGAAAAGTGCACACATACATGCCTGCAAACAGCATATTTGATGGGCCGATAAAAACTCTGTTTTCAATACTGTGCATTTTGGTCGAATCCTTTTATGTGTTCGTGTGAAGAGGGGGAAAAGCCTTAAAGTAGAAGTCCAAGGTTTTTAAGAATGCAAAATGACTGTCAAAATGATTGACAAATGAGTCACTAGTTTCAGATTTAATGAAATAAAAAATAAATAAAAAATGTTTAATAGGGTTTTTAATCAATTTTATTTTTTGTAGGCTGGCCGAGACTACAGTCTTGGGTTCTCCATCAGTCATGTGACTTTCCCGGAAGTGATGTCAGTCTGGGGGTCAGTGCAGTTGCCATCTTAGATTCTTCAGTAAACTGTGTATGTGAGTGGTTGACAAAAAAAGTTAACTATGCCGGCCTACTGTGTTGCCGCGAACTGTAACAATTTGCAGACGACCCCAGGTACAACAATGCGTGAGCTCCCGCGCAATCGACCCGCAGTGAGGCGAAAGTGGATTAAATTTATACAATTCAAATGAGCTGACTTTCTTGCTGCCCTGCATCACGCCCATTTGTGTAGCGAGCACTTCACTGAGTGCGATTTCGCAAACCCCATGGAATACCGCCTGGGGTTTGCTTCAAAGCTGACACGATGTTCTGCTACTCTTTCAAAATCCTGCCTGACAGGATCAAAGTGATACGGCTGTATCCGTGTGGGTCTCTTGGGCAAAGTACCAGTTTCATCTTTGGAGCTCTAGTTGGCGATTTTGCAGTGACTCCCCAGAGTGACGTAGTAGGCATATGGTCATGTGATTTGGGCATCATGACGACACTTTCGGTATGACAGAAAATGCCTTTTATCGTGCATTTATAACCCTCAGATCACAGTTTCACCTACATCATCGTTCTCAGCGAGCTTTAATGGAAATCGTGTCAAAAATCACCCCTAACCTTGGACTTGTCCTTTAATGATTTCAAATTTAGCATTTCTATTGGGGGTTTTTTGTTGGTTTTTTTGAGTGACAGTGTGGCAAGCATGGCAGTGGAATGGTTAAACTAAGCAGAAAGAAGAAACAAGATGGCAACCTCAGCCAAGATGATCCCCACATAACTTTGCAATAAGAAGTGGTAGAGCAAATGAACTGCTTGTTCAACAAATGTCTGATTTTGATAAGAGGCGTAAAGGTAATGACCCCAAAAGCATGCCACTCTAAGAATTTGATCGGAACAATAAAACAAATAAAATTCATTGCTCGTTTTTGGCTGATTGTTCGTAACTGGCAAAACTGGGATCCAAAAGAGATCTGGAACAAAAATTTGATCGGAACAGATGCGACGCAAAAGCACGCATAAAACTGGGATATGAAACAGTCTCAAATGTCCCCCAGCCCACCAAAAGTTTGATCTGAACAGCTGCAACAAAGAAGCACTGAAAATTAGGCATAAGAGCGTGATGGCATGAACTATTCTGAAATGCCTCTTGCCCTCCCCCACCCCTTCCAGTAACACACACCACACAGGCTTTCACACTCTCAAGGGAAGTCTGATTTGAGACACTACTGGCAGGTGGGTGTCTCGCCTGATGCTGGCTGCTGCCGTGGTGGCGCTACGGTCTGTAGATTGGCAGGAATCGCTCGATGGCCTCGCGGCACACGGGGCACTTGTGCGGCTCCGGCAGCATCGCGGCGCAGTCACTGCACATGGCGATGTGGCCGCAGTCCAAGGTCACCACCTCCCGAGGGTTGGTCAAGCAAACCACACACGTCTCGTCCCCGTTTCTTTCAGTCTCCTCCCTCCCGACCCCGCGACGCCTCAAGGACATGCGGCGGATCTCATCAAAGTCTCTCTGAGTCTTCTTCTGCTCCAGGTACTTGCAGGCCATCCGCCAAATCACGAAGCTGATAAGGCCCGTTGCCATGATGCCCAGGATGATGGAGAAAACTTTGAGGGAGGTGCCTTGGGACTGGAATTGTTTGATGAGTTGGTTTTTGCTTAGCCGCGTCAGAAAGTATTTGGTGCCTTCTGTTTGGGGAGGTCGCAGCTTGACACGGCCATCTTCGAGGAATATCTCACCGATCCCCATCAAGCTGGTCCCCACCACCAGCATTTCTTCTGTCTCCTGGATACCGCGGCACACCTGAACACCACAACAGGCAAAGCATTTCAAAACCGCAGCACACATGTGCACCACAACAGGTAACACATTACAAAACTGCAGCTCATCTGCCCTTTACAACAGGTAAAGCATTACAAAACTGTGGCACACCTGCACATCACAACAGGTAAAGCATTGCGAAACTATGGAACACCTGCACACTACAACAGGAAAGCATTACAAAACTGTGGCACACCTGCACATCACAACAGGTAAAGCACTGTGAAACCATGGAACACCTGCACACCGCAGCAGGAAAGCATTACAAAACTGTGGCACACCTGCACATCACAACGGGAAAAGTATTACAAAACCATGGTACACCTGCACATCACAGCAAAACCATGGCACACCACAACAGGTAAAGCATTACAAAACTGTGGCACACCTGCATACCACAACAGGTAAAGCATTACAAAACCATGGCACACCTGCACACCACAACAGCACAGCGAAACCACGGCACACCACAACAGTAAAGCATTACAAAACTGCGGCACACCTGCACACCACAACAGGTAAAGCATTACAAAACCGCGGCACACCTGTACACCACAATAGGTAAAGCATTACAAAACCATGGCACACCTGCACACCACAACAAAACCACGGCAAACCACAACAGCAAAGCATTACAAAACTGCAGCACACCTGCGCACGACAACAGGTAAAGCATTACAAAACCGCGGCACACCTGTACACCACAACAGGTAAAGCATTACAAACCGATGGCACACCTGCACACAACAGGTAAAGCATTACAAAACTGTAGGACACTTGCACCCCACAACAGGTAAAGCATTACAAAACCATGGCACACTTGGGCACCACAACAGGTAAAGCATTAGGAAATCTTGGGGAGTATTAGTACAATTACAGTGGTCGCAAACACTTTAACAAGCTGCTTACAGCAAACGCAGCATCTTGAGAGAAATAAATGAGAACAATCAAAGTTCGAACACAACACAGTGCACGCTAAGCCCCCCAAAATACATACAAGAACACAATCCTGTGATTGGGCCACTGATGCTTTTTTGCTGTGGTCCTCTTTGAGATCAATTATGATTATCACCTGCATGGCTAACACTGAAGAAGTGGAATTGAAAACAGGCGACATCATTTCAGATCTCACCTCCCTGAAGATGCGGAATTGAAAACAGGTGACCTCATTTTGGATCTCACCTCCCCGAAGATGCGGTCAATCCCAGCCTGCATTGCTGAAGTCTTGGTGGGGATGAACTGGTTGTGGGTGACCTCCAGGTCTTCCAGAAGACCCTCCGCCTCCGTTGCCTCGGTAACCAGCACCAGGTTGCTGGGATTGTCCGGGTCGCAGAGGGCAAATGGGGCAACATCCAGTGTGTCTCGCAAAACCTTCTTTATGTCTGCCCTGTGATGAAAGAAAATGAAAAACATGTGTTTAACTGTTGCTATGAACTAAAAAGATGATCCATTTTAACAGTAATAACTTCAAAAAAGCGTTCACTCTTTGCTATTTGCTTTGAATTGCAGAGAATGAAAAAAAAAAATGAATAGTAATAAAACACTAAATTATATGTGAAAAGAATGAAAATATCCCCTTTTTCAGAGAGAAAAACATTTTTTAACAGTAACAAAAAACTAAATTGTATGTGAAGAGAGTGAAAATATACCTCTTTTTAATACAATAATAGCAATTAAAAAATACAAATCAGTGTTCAGTCTTTGCCATGAAATGAAGAGAGCGAAAATATACATCCATTTTTATAGCAACTTTCTAAAAAGGTGTCCAACCTCTGCTATAATTAGTATGAATTGAGACTGAAAATGTATCTTTTCTAATATTTTTTTTTTTTTTCAGTTCTCAACCTTTGCTATGAACTGAAGAGAATGGAAATACATATCCTCTTTAATATTTTTTTTTAAAGTGTTCAACCTTTGCTTTGAATCTGCATCATAATACATGGTCCAGAGTTAAAGCCTTAAAGTATGAGATGCAATTTTGCAAGTAAACATACAAGCAAACAAGAGTGTGCACACACACACACACACACACACACACACACACACACACACACACACACACACACACACACACACAGCAATTACAGTGCTCACACTGAACTTTAAGTAGATCAATTTAAACAGATCAGTTTAAACAGAAAATTGAAGAAAATCAACAAAAAAGAAAGAAAAAAACAATGACACACAAACAAGAACAAACTGACAAAGAAAAGCATTTTAAAAACACAGTGATTGGCTCATCGACCAAAGCCATACCAGAATCCTTGTGTTCTCTTGGACTTGTGCTCAATGAGGGAGGTGTGCAAAATAACGCCCTTCTTGGTGCTGTTGTTGGTGCTGAAGGTCTTGCCAAACTCCGTCACAAGCCCCTCGACAGCAGCGTAAGCGATGCAGTGGTCATCAGCAGACAGCAGCCTCTTTTCTAGCTCCGTTCCTAGTTTCACTGTTTCTGCTCTCTGTGCGTGTAAGGAAGAGACATAATGATAATAAGGAAATATTTATGGGGGGTGGGGGCAAACTCACTGGTTTATGATAGCCTTCCTTCAACCACTGCCATATTTAGTTACACCACAGGGTCCAGAAAACTGTCAGCTAACAAGCAGTTTTTTGTTGGTGCTCAAACAGTAGTAAGTTTGTTACAACTTAAATTGTATCAGAGGTTTGTTTTATAACTGACCATGCTGCTTACAGCAGCTCAAATAAAACCAAAATCGTTTGAATCGAGACGGAACTCTTCTTTTTTTTACCCGGGGTGGATGCGCCTCAAGTTTACATGCGTGCTTGGCTGCTAAGTTGCTTCTACATTCATATTAGTACCTGAAACTTTCAGAGGGTGCTGACCACATTGGCGGACAGCTGCACGGAGATAAAGAGTGCCCCTTCAGTGGTGTAACTAAATCTGGCAGAGTTTGGAGGAAGGTGCTGGAAAGCGATGCTCGGAGTGTGGGGTGGGGGTTCAGCCAGCCCTCAATGCAGTGTATTTGAAGGTGTCTGGGAAGTCTGAGGTGAAGGTCGTGGGGGAATGGAGTTCCAAATGCATATGGCAGAGGGGAAAATGGAATGATGGATGGTATTTGTCTGAGTGTAACTGTAGGGGACTGTTGCCATCAGTTTTTCCCAAAAAAATCCTCTTAATGAAATGATGTTGGGTATTGATTGCTACGCCACTGATTGCTTTGCAGCAAAAGGTGGGTAATGCTGAGCTCTTCAGCAATAATTTGTATTACTCACAGTTACACAGGTATTATAGTGACTAAGACTAAGAGGTAAGTTGACTAATAAGTAACTTAAAGCTTAGTCAATTGCAAAGGTCACATTAGGCTGAACATGAAATACAAGTTGGCAAATCACATGTATTGTTATTGTTAAAGTCTGGTTCACTCAATCACTGTTCATGTTACACGTCATCCTGCTTGAGAAGGAACAGGGAAGTCTTCAGCTGAATGACCCCAGAAGGCAGCAGTTAGACAAAGCAGAAATCCCTGGCACTTGGCAGCAGGTCAAGCATGTAAATCTGTTTATGATGCACTCAAAGCATAATCAGAGAGTATTAACAATAAAAGTAATAATCAATATTTTTAAATAATAATAAGTACTTTTCGTTATCAACTTATCAATGGTTAAACTCATTTTGCTGTACACACACACACACACACACACACACACACACACACACACACACAAACGTACGCACACACAGCTCTAAAGATTCTTAGATTCTCAGAAGAAGGAATCTTGATTTGTGCGTCGGCAGTACACTACCGCGGGGAGTGATAGTAAAACTAGCAGCAGAAGGGAATGCAAGTCTGCAACACTGAAACTGAAACTAGTGAAAACCAATGTGACCCAACATTTCTTCAGATTATTTTATATACCTGGATTTCAGACGCTGTTTGGTGCTTGCTTCTATATAGAGCATACAACGCAGCAGCAAGAATTCCTGACAAAGAGCCCCCCAGGGCAATCAGTTTATCGGATGTTTCGATCATCATTACCAGCGGAAGTTTTACAGTTGTTTGCTTGCCATCAGCCAAAGTCGCGACCGCTAGGGGCGACAACTTCAAAGCCAACTTTAAGTTGTATAGAGTTGTATACCCACTGTCTCGTGTGAAACGAGATTCATCTAAAACTGGCTGGCGGGACTTTCAATCAAAACTTTTCGTCTGGTCAGAAATTATCAAGATGGAGCGACACGATTCGGAGGAAGCTGATTTTGAAACAGCGTGCAATAAGCTTGCCGATTTAAGTGTTTGCGAGCCGGAGAGGAGTCCGCTAAAGGGTATAATTCTTGCAGCAACGTCGTGACAGTTGAAACGTTTTGTCCTTCTCTCAGACCCCCCCCCCCCCCCCCCCCCGCCGCCAACCAATGCAATATATATATCTCCTTAAATTAAAGTTCTGAAAAAAAGTGTAATTTTTGTTTTCTGCCAAATATGATGCGCTGGGCAGTATCCATGTTTAGCCTCTTTTCTGTTTGTGTACATGTGAGAGAGAACAAATGGTATGAACTTCAGTTATAATTCAAACTGGCCTATTTATACCAATTTTCAAATAATTATAAAAACACAACCAATTACTTATTAATATTATACTGTTAATCCTGTGTAATGTTTGAACTAATTGGAGACAGTGAAGTGAATATATATTAATACTGTGTAATGTGCCTTATGTGCATATTGTCCAGATTCTAGTATCAGTCACTTTGTCAGCTTTTGTCTGTTGATTATCATAATATCAAGATACTCCTGTCCAAATCAGTGAATATTCAGGGGTATGTCTGACCAGTTGCTGATATTTCTTCCAATGTATGCTGATATTAACTGGTAAAATACCTGAAATCACCTGTTAACATGAACCCTGACTGAGTGATTCAAATGCTTGACAGCTTGTTAGTGTTACTTGGGTCTACATGAAAAATTGCTCAGATGATATGAACATCGCAGGAGTCAATGCCTTAGCCACAACATCTTCATTTCTGTGCATGTACTTTTACTTTCAGGGATTCCTCATGATTCTCCCCGGCTGGAAGCCACCACTTCCCCGCCGTCGCTGTCAACACACCCAGACTGCCGACCCTTGCACAGAACACTGAAATCATCCGAATCAGAGTTGGAGCGTGACAGGGATGCTCAGGTTCGCTTCAACAAGCTGGTGAAGAAGGCAAAACTTTTGTCTCAGGAGGGCAAGGTTCAGGAAGCCTTGGAGTTGAACAAGAAGGCACTCCAAATTCACCACCATGAGAAACTGGCTCGAAGGATTGCCAAAATGGAGGTAAGGTTCGAGAAATTGACACCAGTGTATGGGACTGCCCATTTGCTTGATATTGGACAAAATTATAAAATTATTAATTCCTGGAATATCCACACAATGTTTCAGTGTTTGGCAGGGCCTCCATGCATGCATAGTGCTCCAGGGATGCATCAGAAGTATGCTGGATGTTGGAAAAACAATCGTTACACAAGCTTGGCTGTTAGCCTACATGGATGCATCAGTGCGTTGATGTTGGAAAAACACAACTGTTACACATGTTGGGAGGTCATCAGCATGCATGAGTGCATCAGAAGTTTGTTAATGTTGGAAAAACACAACTGTTACATATGTTGGGGCATCAGCATGAGTGAGGGCATCAGAAGTGTGTTAATGTTGGAAAAACACACCTGTTAATGTTACATAATTTATGTTGGGGCGTCAGCATGTGTGGCTGCATATGTCATGTATGTTGGGCTGTCAGCATGCATGGGCACATCTGGAGGACTGCAGTCCAGATTTCCTGATAAAATGTTCTCGTTCCTAATCAACAAATGAGTTAATTAGCGCTCAGAAGACATCACAGGACACAGAAACACAACTACAAAGGCCTCAGTCACCTATGGTAACTCATCAGGCATGGAAGTAAAAAGACAGGGTACATAACTCCACCAGAGGTACAGCCTCGTTCTGGACTGCAGATTCTGGAGGGAGAAATTCTCCTGCATGTAAGCTGTAACAATAATACCATAACTTGTAGCTGTAGTATGAAACTATTCAAAGGTAGTAAGGCCTCACCTTTTGTTACGTTTGAAAAGCTTGTAAAACTAAAAGAGAAATACCCAGAACATTTCTCAGTACCTCACATGCACTGAAGAGTGTGTGAACATTGCGACCCTAGGCCCTGCATATAATGATAGTGTGTGGTTTTGGTGGTAGGAGTACCTCAAGAACTACGGAGGGGAGGATGAAGAGGATGAGACGGAAGGGGGGATGGTACAGCTGGGGTCGGACACCGGGTTCTTCCTGCACAAGGACCTGACGGCCAAGCTGTACAACCACCAGAAGGAGGGCGTGCTGTGGCTCTGGCGCCTGCACAAGAAGAACAAAGGCGGCATCCTGGGCGACGACATGGGGTGAGTCGGCAGAACAGATCTAGGGACAAGTACTCGCCAGTGTGATGGAACCCAAGCAAACCATGGAACGAGTGAACAACTGCTGGTGAGGTTGACAACATAGAACAGATCAGGGAAATGTACTCACCAGTGCGACAGAACACAAGGAATCAACAGTACACCAGCACTTTTGACAAAAATTGTCTACTTCAGGTGCAAGAAGACAGACCACCAAAGAAGAAGGGAGCAAAGAAGAGGACAGACAAGAAGGAGCATCATCACAAAAATTGTCTACTTTGGGTGCAAGAAGACAGACAACAAAAGAAGAGGACAGACAAGGAGCATCGTTACATTTGACATCAGCTCCTTCTTGTCTGTCCTCTTCTTTTCTTCCATATTTTGTTGTTGTCTGTCTTCATGCACCCGAAGAAGACAGTTTTTGTCGAAAGCGCTTGTGCACTATTTTTCCTTGTATTTCTTCACATTGGTGAGTACATCTCCCTACATCTGTTCTGTTTTGTCAACCTCACCGGCAGTTGTTCGCTCATTCCTTGGGGTGAGTTGTTCTGCATACAGTGTCGGAACTTTATAAAGAATAAAGTAATAAACAAAGCTGACTTTAGTGTAGTTGGACCTCTGATGTAAGAGCATGCGGATGAAAGACACATCTCTGCAGTCTTAAAATAGGGTTCTGCTGCCGTCTTCAGCAGAAGGGTGGTTTCTCGTTGGTAGTTCTTAAGCATAATAATAATTAGTACTTTTGTTTTGTTTTCTGCATTTTTGTTTCTCCGTCTTTCTTTAAGTAACACACTGTCTTCAGGGTGTGCAGCCTTTTGCTGAGGTTTATCTTTTTTCTTTTTTTCTCAGTTGATCTCAAGAATTTAAAAGGTGGTTAAGTTTGTTTGGACTGTTTTGCTTTGGAAGAGTGATACTGAATTTAATGGAAATACAAAAAAAAGCTTAGAATTTGACATTATGGATCAGTTTTGATTGTGGTTAGAAAATAATTGGTGTAGATATGATTTAAAGATGGTTGATAACCACTTTTGTTTTGCACTTGCTTTTTTTCTCTTCAGGCTGGGCAAAACGATACAGATCATTGCATTCTTGTCAGGCCTGTTTGACATGGACAAGGTCCAGTCCGTGATGATTGTTCTGCCTGTCAGTGTTATGGTCAACTGGGAGAAGGAGTTCAACAAATGGTGATGAGCATGTGTGTGCATGCGTGTGAGCATGTGCATAATTTAAATGACTGCATTTTTTTATTTTTTTTATTTATGTCAGTGTGTGCGTGTGTGCATTTGTGTTTTCATGTCTTTTAATTTCTATAAATATGCGTGTGTTTATATGAATGTGTGCCTGCATGTATATTTGAATGTGTGAGACTGCCAGCGTACCTGTGTGTTGGTGTGTGAGTATTTATGGCTGTGTGTGTAGGAACATGTAAGAGTGTGTGCTGATGAATATGTGAGTGTTGATGAAAGCATGAGAGTGTGTTGATGGAATTGTGAGAGAGAGTGTGTTGATGAAAGTGTGAGAGTGTGTTGATGGAAGCATGAGAGGGTATTGATAAAAGTGTGAGAGTGTTGATGAAAGCATGAGAGTGCATTGATAAAAGTGTGAGAGTGTATTGATAAAAGTGAGAGTGTTGATGGAAGTGTGAGAGAGTGTATTGATAAAAGCGAGAGTGTTGATGGAAGTGTGAGAGAGTGTATTGATAAAAGTGAGAGAGTGTTGATGGAAGTGTGAGAGAGTGTGCGCTAACTGCCTGCCTGCCTTTAAGACTCGTGGACCTGGAGGTAGAGGAAAACCCCAGTGACGTGTGTTGCTCTGGCGTTTTCTCGGCAGGGCTCCCGGTATCCCAGTGCACTCCTTTCACGGCACCAGCAAGCGAGAAAGGGAGCGCACTCTGAATCGCGTGCAGCGACGAGGCGGCGTCCTGCTCACCACTTATGGCATGGTGCTCACCAGCTGGGAACAGTTGTCCAGCTACAATGGCAGGGATTTTGTCTGGGTCAGTGAGTCTCTCTCCGTGTGTATGTGCGTGCCTGCGTGTGTGTGTTGTCTGGGTGAGTCTGGGTGTGTGTGTGCATTGTTTGGGTGAGTCTGTGTGTGTGTGTGTGCACTGTCTGGGTGAGTGTGGAGGGGGGGGGGGCCTGGGTTTTGTTAAGTGACATGGTAGGTGGGCCAAGGACTTTAGTTTGTCTGGGTGAGTCTTTGTCTGTGTTTGTGCAAGTCCTGGGCTTTGCTAGGTAGTTGGGTGGACGGAGGACTATGTGTGTGTGGGTGAGTCCAGTGATCTGGGCCATGAGAGCTTGTGTGAGCAGAGGGGGTTGTCTTGGGGAGTGAGTGAATGATTGACCCTCACTTTGATTGAGTGTCTGGAGAGCTTGTGTGAGCAGAGGGGGTTGTCTTGGGGAGGGAATGAATGATTGACCCTCACTTTGATTGGGTGTCTGGATCTTTGGTGTGCTTGCTGGCAGGTAGGACTTTGGGTGAGCGGTAATACAGCCTGCTGGCTTTGTCACCTGAACGCACCGTGTCTGGTTGAGCCAGGCGTACATACATTGCCTGTCACTATTGTCTGTTTACAATTTGCATCACTTTACTGAACTGAACAAAATAACATGGCAGCAATGCTGATATTGTTATTTTTGTGTGTTCCCGCTGACTGTGTACCAGGACTACGTGATTCTGGATGAAGGACACAAGATCAAGAATCCCAGCAAAACGACCAAAGCCATTCATGGGGTAGCTGCCAGGCACAGAATCATTCTCTCTGGAACACCCATTCAGAACAATCTCAAGGTTGGTCAACCGTTATTTCGTTCTCAGTCTCTTTTTGCACAATCTTACACTCAGAGTGCTACAGTTGTGTGCTCCAGCACCAGATCACAAAATGGGTGTGTCTGCAGACCTTTGAGTTTCCAAAGCTGTCTTGAGCATGCTGATGGCACCATACGTGTCGATGGCCTGCGCTCTGTGACAAACTGGCGCTTCTGGTATGGTGGTGGTGATGCTTTTTCCTCAAGCCAGCCAGGAATCTGCCAGTACCAGCAAAAGTCTGAGATGTAACCAGGCACTGATGAAAAATGTTGATTGCCAAGGAGGGTCCCAAGCTGGAAGATACCCAAAGTAGCACTATACCCAGGCCTACACTGATTCTGCAGCAGGCGCGAAAGGTAGAATCTAAACTAGATCAGTGCAGGATCATTCTTAAAAAATCGCTTTTAGTATCAGTAATTGACCAGAAATAGTTCACCCCAGAAAGATAAGTAGATTAGCTCTCCATCTCATTTTTCATCTTTTTTCATCATTTAATTGTTAAGTGTCATTTTGTAGCTAGATAAAGGGGATTACCCTGAAGACTCGCGTTGTTTTGTCCTAATAAATAGTGTTATTTTAAATGTTTTTATGTGTTTCAATCTCATTTTAGAATGCTAGCAATCATTCTTGTGTCAGATTTTTGCAGTCAGTATGTTTAGCATCATGTTTGGTTGTATCCATTTTTTGTTGTCGAGACACCGCATTTGCTGTACTCAAGTTCTGAAAGGTGTTTGCCACCCCTGTTAATTACGTTAGGCATCTGATGACACACTTGTGGTCAGTCTGAAGTGACTGTAAACAAGTGGCTGTGGGGACAGAGGTTTGGCTGGCCCCGCACCACGTCCCTCATCTTTGGGAGGATGCACAAAGAAGGAAGGGAGACTGGAGCACCAGAGTGGACACTGTGGCTTTGTGCTGCAGGAACTGTGGACACTGACTGTGGCTTTGTGCCGCAGGAACTGTGGACACTGACTGTGGCTTTGTGCTACATGAACTGTGGACACTGTGGCTTTGTGCTACATGAACTGTGGACACTGTGGCTTTGTGCTGCAGGAACTGTGGACACTGACTGTGGTTTTGTGCTGCAGGAACAGTGGACACTGTAGCTTTGTGCTGCAGGAACTGTGGACACTGTGGCTTTGTACCACAGGAACAGTGGACACTGTGGTTTTGTGCTGCAGGAACTTTGGACACTGTGGCTTTGTACCACAGGAACAGTGGACACTGTGGTTTTGTGCTGCAGGAACTTTGGACACTGTGGCTTTGTGCTGCAGGAACTGTGGACACTGTGGCTTTGTACCACAGGAACTGTGGACACTGACTGTGGCTTTGTGCTGCAGGAACTGTGGACACTGTGGCTTTGTACCACAGGAACTGTGGACACTGACTGTGGCTTTGTGCTGCAGGAACTGTGAACACTGTGGCTTTGTGCTGCAGGAACTGTGGACACTGACTGTGGCTTTGTTCTGCAGGAACTGTGAACACTGTGGCTTTGTGCTGCAGGAACTGTGGACACTGACTGTGGCTTTGTGCTGCAGGAACTGTGGACACTGACTGTGGCTTTGTGCTGCAGGAACTGTGGACACTGACTGTGGCTTTGTGCTGCAGGAACTGTGGACACTGACTGTGGCTTTGTGCCGCAGGAACTGTGGACACTGACTGTGGCTTTGTGCTGCAGGAACTGTGGACACTGACTGTGGCTTTGTGCCGCAGGAACTGTGGACACTGACTGTGGCTTTGTGCTGCAGGAACTGTGGACACTGTTTGACACTGAATCCAAACACATGAAAGGTTAAAAAGGAGGGGGGAAAAAAAGCTTATTTATGAGGACACAAACACTGTTTGGGTTGGTGCTGCAGGAGCTGTGGACGCTTTTCGACTGGGTGCACCAGGGGGCGCTGCTGGGCACTCTTCGTACTTTCAAGATGGAGTTTGAAAATCCAATCATCAGGGTATGTATACATGTGTGTGTATGCATGTATACATGTGAATGCAGGCACATGTCTGTGTTAGTACTGTTACATTTATACATCAGTGTGTTCCTTTTTTTTTTTTTTTTTTGGTACATGTATGTCTTGAGCAGAATTACTCTATTTGTTGTGTTTCTTTTTATGTTACACTGATGGTATAATTCATGAAAAAAATCTTTTACAAAGATTTTTTTTACTATCTTACACAGATAGAGACATATAGTGCTATGTTCAGTGAACACACTAGACAGTTTTGAAACTGGTGTCATATCTATATTGTGTCAAAAGTGGTTCACGGAAACTAGTCTGCATTCTACATTCTACTACTGCTACAGTACTAGAGCTGTATGAGCAAACAACCTTGTCCCTTTCCCATCTAGAACACACACACAGGCTGCACACACACTCACACAATGACTCACACCTGCACGCCACACACACTCTGTGCTTGGTGTGTCGGTATAACTATGCTTGCTGTGTGTATGAGTACCACTCACTTTGCTGTGGGTGCTGTGTGTGAGTACCACTGAACTTGCTGTGTGTGTGTGAGTACCACTCACCTTGCTGTGTGTGTGAGTACCACTCAGCTTGCTGTGTGTGTGTGAGTACCACTCAGCTTGCTGTGTGTGTGTGAGTACCACTCAGCTTGCTGTGTGAGTGAGTACCGTTCAGCTTGCTGTGGGTGCTACATGTGTGAGTACAGCTTACCTTGCTGTGTGTGACTGCTGCTTACCTTGCTGTGTGTGAGTACTGCTCACCTTGCTGTATGCAGGCGCGGGAGCGGGACGCCACAGGAGGAGAGAAGCGGCTGGGAATGGAGATGGCGCAGACGCTGAAGACAATCATCGACCCCTACTTCCTGCGTCGCACCAAAGCCCAGGTCAAAGAGGAGGAGAAGGATGCTGGCACCAAAGGGAGGCCCCACCCCAAGTCCATCAAGTGGGTGAACCCCCCCCCCCCCACTCCCCACAGCGAGGTCCCACCCCAAGTCCATCAAGTGGGTGACCCACTCCCCACAGGGAGGTCCCACCCCAAGTCCATCAAGTGGGTGAACCCCCCCCCCCCACTCCCCACAGGGAGGCCCCACCCCAAGTCCATCAAGTGGGTGAACCCCCCCCCCCCACTCCCCACAGGGAGGTCCCACCCCAAGTCCATCAAGTGGGTGAACCCCCCCCCCCACTCCCCACAGGGAGGTCCCACCCCAAGTCCATCAAGTGGGTGAAACCCCCCTCCCCCCAGGGAGGCCCCACCCCAAGTCCATCAAGTGGGTGAACCCCCTCTCCCCCCAGGGAGGCCCCACCCCAAGTCCATCAAGTGGGTGAACCACCCACTCCCCACAGGGAGGCCCCACCCCATCAAGTGGGTGGACCCCCCCCACTCCCCACAGGGAGGCCCCACCCCAAGTCCATCAAGTGGGTGAGCCCTCCCTCCCCCCCACCCCTACAGGAGCCCCCTCCCCAAGTATCAAATGGGTGACCACCCCCACCTCCCAAAACAAACACAGGGAGGCCCCCCTCAAGTCCATCAGTTGGGTGAACCCCTCCCCCCCCCCCAGCACAGGGAGGCCCCACCACAAGTTCAGGTGGGTGAACCCTCTCCCCCCCCCCCACATTGAGGCCCCACCCTGTCCATCAAGTGGGTGAACCCCCTCCCACACACAGAGGGAGGCTCCACCCAAGTCCATTAGGTGGGTGAAACCCCCTGCGTCCAGCAGGGCAGACACCAGCCCCTGCTGGCCTCACACACTGCACCGTTTGCTGTAGCTTCCCTCGGTCACGGTGTGGGTGGTGGTACAGTTCAACTGTGAGATGCTACATACACACTGGGTACCCTGCTGGCCTCACACACTGCACCGTTTCCCTCGGTCACGGTGTGGGTGGTGGTACGGTTCAACTGTGAGATGCTACATACACACTGGGTACCCATTGTCTCCACAGACTGAAGGAGTACATGGTGCAAAAGCATCAGCTTCGTTTTGACTTGGTACATGGTTGTAGGCATGGAGTTTTATTTAGGACATGTTGCATGCAACAGTGTATTAGGGGTTTGGGGGGACGAAGTTGTAGACCTGAAGTTTTATTCAGGACATGTTGCATGCAACAGTGTTTTTGGGGTGGGGGTACAAAGTTGTAGACCTGAAGTTTTATTCTGATGTCGCATGCAACAGTGCTTTTGGGTTGGGGATACAAAGTTGTAGACATGGAGTTTTATTCTGCAGATGTTTCATGTAAAGGTGCTTTTTGTCTGGCCTATGGTAGTTAAATCATGCGTGCTGTCTAGGATGCCAACCATGACGTTCAAGAACGACTTTGTGGTGTGGCTGTACCTGTCCGACACCCAGCTCAAGATCTACAGGGATTTTCTGGAGCTGGACAGCGTCAAAGAGGTGAGCTGCTTGGCATAATAATGGTTAGAGCGCTTGCGTCTGCATCCCATAGTAATCGGTTTTGTGAGCTGTGTGCCCACAATTGTTGAATCAGAATATTTATTGTCCCAGGACAGGTTTACAAGGAAGTTTGTCTTACGGTGCACAGTAGAAAATAGAATAAACAATAGACTAATACTGTAACATGGGTGGGGGTTGCATGTGGGTATTTAGCTTGCCTTCCTCCAGTAATGTCCTGAGTGGACCCTGTGCCATTCGCAGGATGTTAAAATCCAGTGACTGACGTCCTTAGCTGGGGCACCCTGTCCGTGGCCTCAGCCTTCCTCCTCCAAGTTTTACAGCAGAAGAAGAAGAGAAAAAAGGGGTGGGGGGGGGGGGGGGGGGGGATGATTGTGATTGCAAATTTTAGTTTGCTACTTGTTGAATAATTTCAAGGCAACCAGTGCAGAAGCCATCACACCTACAGCCAGCTTTTCTGTTCGGGAGTCTTGTTCTTCATCATCAGGGTCAGCATAGCTGTGTTTTAACTACCTATTTGTTTTACACAGTTTTTTTACACACTGATTTATTTATGAGTGTTGAAATGAATTCTCTGCTTGGTTTGACTGAATGGCTGATAGATTCAAGGTTCATTTGGTTCTCTGCACCAGTTTTACACATTGGTTTATTTATTAGTGTGTTGAAATGAATTCTCTGCTTGGTTTGACTGAATGGCTGATAGATTCAAGGTTCGTTTGGTTCTCTGCACCAGTTTTACACATTGGTTTATTTATTAGTGTGTTGAAATGAATTCTCTGCTTGGTTTGACTGAATGGCTGATAGATTCAAGGTTCGTTTGGTTCTCTGCACCAATTCAGCTGCTGATGTCCAAGAAGTCTCCGCTGGTGGCGCTGACGGTGCTGAAGAAGATTTGTGATCATCCGCGTCTCTTGTCGCTACGGGCTTGTCACCAGCTGGGCATGCACGGCCAGGGGTTGGTAGCTGTGGATGTTCTCATACACTCGGGGGGGGGGGGGGGGGGGGGGGTATGCTTCGTGTGGGTCAGTGGGTGGGCAGGCCAGTGGATTGACAGAATACATAAGTTCAGACCCGTTTACTCGTACAATTTGGGTGTATTTTGTACAACTAAATTTTAGCATGTGACAATAAATATTTAAGAATCATACCTGTATATTTCTAGATATGTTTTGCGGTTCATTTGTTTTCCAGTCCAGAATATGCCCAGTTCTGGGTTTTCTGACACATGCGTAAGTCTCGTGACCTCTTGCCGCCGTAGTGTCAGTTTCTGCATTGTGCTTTGTGTAGTCTTGGCAGTGAAATGAAAATACTTTTGCTTTTCCAAAAATATGGAATTAAAAAAAGAAGGAAAAAAGGTTACATGTACTCTTACCTGTATTTGAGTGTAAACAGGTCTGTAAGTTGCTCTGTACAGGAGAGTTGGCTACCGCCTTTAAGGTGTATCATTCTGGTGGTAGCTGGCTACTTACTACACCGAGTACCTTTATATCAACAACCCCCGTTGATAAACCATACAACATTATGGACGTTAAACATTGTTATGCTGTATACTTGCTCATCACAAGCTTGTCTGGCTGAGACTTGTGTGCTATTTTTAAGCTGATCATGTCTTGCCACAACATGACTGTGTTGATCACTAGCTGTGTATACATGAAGTGTGTGTGTGTGTGCATGCGTGTGTGTGTGACTGTGCCACGGTGTTTGTGTGTGATTGTGCCATGGTGTGTGTGATATTGTTTTAATTCTGTGGGTGGTACTCTAAGTAATTATTTTAATTATATTACCTTTTGATAAACAAAACAAGTATGTGGTCATAAGATAATTACTATTTTATGATGATGTCACAATTTGTTCTGTATTTATAACTATGGTTAAGGTAAGACCCTTTGTTGGTCATGCTGTATTCTTTTTAACTTTATGGATTCATTATTTTACGAGCCTGCCATGACCACAACAAAACTGCCCCTTGTGGGATAATTAAAGTTTTTTGAGTTGAAGTGAACTGTGTTGTTTTCTCTCTAACAGAATGGTAGAACATGAACTGGAGCTGCCCAGCTCCCTGGAAAGTGCGGCAACAAAAATAGAGTTGCTGGACGACTCGGTGCTGGTTGGGGAGGCAGGCAAGATGAGCGTCCTCCTCTCCCTGGTGGATCAGCTTCGGCAGGATGGCCATCGCTCCCTCATCTTCTCACAGTCCAGGAAAATTCTGGACATTATCCAGAAAGTTTTGAGGAATCGGGTAGGCCATGGGACTGGCTACAGGGCAGGTTTGGACAGGTGTAGCTGTGTAACCTGCCTGAACTGTAGTGCAGGTTTGGACAGGTGTGGTTGTGTAACCTGCCTGAACTGTAGTGCAGGTTTGGACAGGTGTGGTTGTGTAACCTGCCTGAACTGTAGTGCAGGTTTGGACAGGTGTGGTTGTGTAACCTGCCTGAACTGTAGTGCAGGTTAGGACAGGTGTAGGTGTGTAACCTGCCTGAACTGTAGTGCAGGTTAGGACAGGTGTAGGTGTGTAACCTGCCTGAACTGTAGTGCAGGTTAGGACAGGTGTAATTTTGTAACCTGCCTGAACTGTAGTGCAGGTTTGGACAGGTGTAGCCTTGTAACCTGCCTGAACTGTAGTGCAGGTTAGGACAGGTGTAATTTTGTAACCTGCCTGAACTGTAGTGCAGGTTAGGACAGGTGTGGTTGTGTAACCTGCCTGAACTGTAGTGCAGGTTAGGACAGGTGTAGCCTTGTAACCTGCCTGAACAGTAGTGCAGGTTAGGACAGGTGTAGCCGTGTAACCTGCCTGAACGGTAGTGCAGGTTTGGACAGGTGTAGTCTTGGAACCTTCCTGAACTGTAGTGCAGGTTAGGACAGGTGTAGCCTTGTAACCTGCCTGAACGGTAGTGCAGGTTTGGACAGGTGTAGGCTTGTAAACTACTAGAATCATAGTGCAAATGGTCAGCCAGACCTGTTTACTTTCAGAGGATGGGAATGGTCTTAGCGTCTGTTTGGGTGATTGGGTAAACGTGGGTTGGGGAATTTAATGCTGCATCACATATGTAGATCCTGAGCGTACTCTGTCCTACAGGGCCCAGTGAAACAGTGCAACTGGACAGCACAGTGAAGCATTTGATTGCTTCACGGATTGGTGAAGTGAAGCAGTGGTAGCATGTGAAGTGTGGAGAGCATTGCTTCACAGATTGATGAAGTGAAGCAATGGTAGTGTGTGAAGTACAGAGAGCACTGCTTCACAGATTGATGAAGTGAAGCAATGGTAGTGTGTGAAGTACAGAGAGCACTGCTTCACAGATTGGTGAAGTGAAGCAATGGTAGTGTGTGAAGTACAGAGAGCACTGCTTCACAGATTGATGAAGTGAAGCAATGGTAGTGTGTGAAGTACAGAGAGCACTGCTTCACAGATTGGTGAAGTGAAGCAATAGTAGTGTGTGAAGTACGGAGAGCACTGCTTCACGGATTGGTGAAGTGAAGCAATGGTAGTGTGTGAAGTACAGAGAGCATGCTGTGCTAGAATGGTGTGCTAGGCCATATGACTGAAAGATTTAAATGGAATAGATTTACAGCTACGCTGAGTGTGTATGTCTGGATTCATATAGTGAGGCAAGAGCAGCATTACGTGCAGAGACCCTGAGTCTGTTGTGTGAGACAGGTACTGAGTGTGAGTGTGTGTGTGCACAGGCGTATATAGTGAGGCAAGAGCGACACTGTGTGCAGAGACCCTGAGTGTGTTGTGTGTGACAGGCAGAGTCTGAGTGTGTGAAAGGCACAGAGTGTGTTGTGTGTGACAGGCACAGAGTGTGTTGTGTGTGACAGGCAGAGGGTGTGTTGTGTGTGACAGGCAGAGTCTGAGTGTGTGAAAGGCACAGAATGTGTTGGGTGTGACAGGCACAGAGTGTGTTGTGTGTGACAGGCACAGGGTGTGTTGTGTGTGACAGGCACAGAGTGTGTTGTGTGTGACAGGCACAGGGTGTGTTGTGTGTGACAGGCAGAGTCTGAGTGTGTTGTGTGTGACAGGCATAGAGTGTGTTGTGTGTAACAGGGCCACAAAGTCATGCGACTGGATGGCACCGTGAAAGGCTTGTCCGAGAGAGATGAACTGGTGCAGAAGTTCCAGAGGAACACATCCTACTCCATTTTTCTGCTCACCACACAGGTATAGTGTCATTCCACCACACGGGTATAGAGACATTCCACCACACAGGTATAGAGACATTCCACCACACAGGTATAGACATTCCATCACACGGGTATAGCATCATTCCACCACATGGGTATAGTCTCATTCCACCACACAGGTATTGGGCGATTCAGGCGGGGTTGTTAACTCCCTTGACTTTTGCCCGGCATCGCTTAAGTCCCTTGGCTGCTTTTACTTCCGGTGCGTACTTTCTTCACAATGGAAGGCGGTGACAGTGAATTTTACACTGCCAACGTTAAAGGCATTTTTTGAGACACGTAGTCATAATGTGTCTGGAAATAAGCAATAACTTGTTGTTTGTGCTTTGGGATGCCCCAAAACGCTTTTTTTTCTACAAACTCGCGATCTTCTGATCAGCCCCAAAACGATGCAAAGATACTTTTTGTTCACCCTCCATCCCCTTTCCACGGTCATTTTTGCAACTGCAACAGTATTGGCATTTGTACTGCTTCACAATTCTAATTTCAACTTCCACTGTTATACACAGCGTGAAGCAACGCCTACTCAGAAATCGGCCCGGAAGTGTGCTGCAACCTCTCGCGACTTCTTTTGCGAAAGATTACAAAGCGCATTCACTCTAGCATACCAGCTTCGCTGAATCGCCCAATAGCCTCATTCCACCACAAAGGTATAGCATCACTCTACCACACAGGTATCGTGTCATTCCAATTTATTTCCACCACACAGGTATCGTGTCATTCCAATTTATTTCCACCACACGGGTATAGCATCACTCTACCACACAGGTATGGCATCAGAAATATTTTCTATTGTTATTATTATAATTGTTTGCCTAACTAGAACTAGTAGAAGGCAGCATGTTCTCCTGAGGTGGACACACTGGCCCAGTAAACTTTCAGGGTAAACCCCAAGCAGTCACGCTAGTTTCACACTGCTTTGGGTGTGACAACCAAATTATGGCCATGCTTTTTTTCTCCTTTTTTTCTTTTCTTTTTTGAGTAACTGTCTTACTCCGGCTGAACCTCGGTGTTTTCTTTGTAGGTGGGAGGTGTAGGTCTGACGCTGACTGCTGCTGACAGAGTCATCATCTGTACGTATTATTTTAATGTCTTTTTATGGTCGTTTTAATGTCTTTTTTTACGGGCAGTTTACTGTCTTATTAACATCATTTTACTGTTTCTTTTTTCCATCCAGTTCTACTGAATGTCTTTTTATTACATTATTTTACTAAGTATATTTTTTACTGTCATTTTACAGAATTAGTTTTTCTGTGGTGTTATTTTCCGTTCACTGTAATTTTACTTTAAAATATTTTTTTAATTATGGGTGTGTTTTGTGGGTGGGTGCTTTTCAGGAGCCAGTCATTTTTAGGCTGGAAATGTGTATACATTTAGAACTGAAATCTCCTGGCATGGTTTGTATTCAAGGCTGTGACCAAGACTGCAACTGGTCTGGAATGAAGTGCACAAGCAACAGACACAGACAGCAGAAATGCTTTCACAGAGATGTAGGTGCTGGCATTTGTGTGTTCTCAGTGTGCAGGAGAATACTGTAACTGAATATATGTAAAGGCTCTCTGTAATATCAGAGACAGGACCGTCTTTTTAAGGTTTTGTTTTTTATTTAGTCAGTCTCACCACTTCAGCATTCATTTTTTTCTTTTGAAGATAGAAAAAAGATTAAAGCCAAGAAGGAAATCAAAAGAGAGACTAACCACCTCACAGAAAGAGGTGAACATGTACCATCTGAACTCGGCCCACCTTTCTCAGGTGGAGTGGAAGATGGGTATGCAGTATTCACCATATGTCACTCTGATTTGTCTGCAGATGATCCCAGCTGGAATCCAGCGACGGATGCCCAGGCGGTGGATCGGATCTTTCGCATCGGGCAGACCAAGAACGTTGTCGTCTATCGGCTGATCACATGCGGAACGGTGGAGGAAAAGATCTACCGCAGACAGATCTTCAAGGACTCCATCACGCGCCAGACCACAGGCAATGCCAAGGATCCCTACAGGTGAGTCCTGACTGACAATACCCCACCCCCCTTCCTTCGCCCTCTTTTTTGCTGCAGGTGAGTCATGTCAACCCCCCACTCACCCTCCCTTCACCCCTTTTTGCTACAGGTGAGTCGTGAAAAAACCCACCCACTCACCTTCCCTTCGCCTCTCTTTTTGCTACAGGTGAGTCATGACAACCTCCCCCCCCCCCCCCCCCCCCCCCTTTGCCCCTCTTTTTCCTACAGGTGAGTCGTGACAACCCCCCACCCACGTTCCCTTCATCACCCTTTTTCCTACAGGTGAGTCATGACAACCCCCCACCCACCTTCCCTTCATCACCCTTTTTGCTACAGGTGAGTCATGGCAACCCCCCACCCACCTTCCCTTTGCCCCCCATTTTGCTACAGGTGAGTCATGACAACCCCCCCACTCACCTTCCCTTTGCCCCCCATTTTGCTACAGGTGAGTCATGACAACCCCCCCACTCACCTTCCCTTTGCCCCCCATTTTGCTACAGGTGAGTCATGACAACCCCCCCCACTCACCTTCCCTTTGCCCCCCATTTTGCTACAGGTGAGTCATGACAACCCCCCCACTCACCTTCCCTTTGCCCCCCATTTTGCTACAGGTGAGTCATGACAACCCCCCCCCCACTCACCTTCCCTTTGCCCCCCATTTTGCTACAGGTGAGTCATGACAACCCCCCCACTCACCTTCCCTTTGCCCCCCATTTTGCTACAGGTGAGTCATGACAACCCCCCCACTCACCTTCCCTTTGCCCCCCATTTTGCTACAGGTGAGTCATGACAACCCCCCCACTCACCTTCCCTTTGCCCCCCATTTTGCTACAGGTGAGTCAAGACAACCTGCCTGCCTGTAGATGTGTCAGTACCTGTCGCACATCCCACACGCTAGATGTGTTAGTGTCAGTACTGGCTAGATGTGTCAGTACCTGCAACACGTCCCATACACTAGGTGTATTAGTGTCAGCCACATGTCCCACACACTAGATGTGTCAGTGTCAGGACCTGTCCCACGTCCCACATGGCCGCTTGCTGAACACACAGCAGCTGCAAGGCAGGTGCTAGCTGATAATGCACAGCTTTGTCCCAGGGATAAGAGAATTTGGCCACAGGGTGCAGGAAGAGAGAGAGAGAAGCTTGGTCCTAGTCCAAAGAGAGAGAGAAGCTTGGTCTCATCAGAGACAGAGAGAGGCCTGGTCCCAGAATGCAAAGAGAGGCCTGGTCCCAGAATGCAAAGAGAGAGAGGCCTGGTCCCAGAATGCAAAGAGAGAGAGGCCTGGTCCCAGAATGCAGAGAGAGAGAGGCCTGGTCCCAGAATGCAAAGAGAGAGAAGCTCGGTCCCAGAATGCAGAGAGAGAAGGAAGTTTGGTCTCAGCACTGAGAGAGAGAAGTTTGGTGCCAGAATGCAGAGAGAGAGAGAAGTTTGGTGCCAGAATGCAGAGAGAGAGAGAAGTTTGGTGCCAGAATGCAGAGAGAGAGAGAAGTTTGGTGCCAGAATGCAGAGAGAGAGAGAAGTTTGGTGCCAGAATGCAGAGAGAGAGAGAAGTTTGGTGCCAGAATGCAGAGAGAGAGAGAAGTTTGGTGCCAGAATGCAGAGAGAGAGAGAAGTTTGGTGCCAGAATGCAGAGAGAGAGAGAAGTTTGGTGCCAGAATGCAGAGAGAGAGAGAAGTTTGGTGCCAGAATGCAGAGAGAGGGAGAAAAGCTTGGTCCCAGTGAGTGCAGAAAGAACTAATCTTGAGCATACACTACACACAAGTATCTCTAGGCAGCAGTCCATGAGGGGAAAAAAAGATGCTGGTTAAACGCTGTTGACACAACTCTAACAATCAAACAGCGCTGTAAGTATGCCACTTCAGTGGATATTCAAAAACGTGCCCTAAAAAACTAGTCACTCATGTAGAATCATATGCGAACGCAGTGAGTCTGCTCGAGAGTGGAGGCCAGAACTATACAAAAGCAGTCAACAAAAATAACAATAAATGCTTGCAGAGACAGGCAAAAATCCAAAGCACCTATGTGACTCTGCATGAAGTGACATGGAGCATGACTGAATGGTGTACGCAGAACTTGCGCCGAGACGGCAGTAGTTTCATGTGGCACCAGCCATGCCAGCGCTGTAAGTACACCACTTCAGAGGATATTCAGAAATCTGCTATAAAAAGCTAGTCACTCATGCGGAATCACAGGCGGGCACAGACAGTCTGCTCAAGAGCGGAGAATAGCGCTATATAAAAGCGATCATCATCATCATCTTAGGCAGGCAGTGAAGCGTGCATGTGGATCCACGGGGCTGTAGGTCACAGATGGCTGAGTGTCGTGGAGGAAGACTGACAGAACTGACGGAAACGTGGAGAAAGCGAGTCAGAGTTGTGGATGCCTCGGTGCCAGCAGCTGCATCACCTCCCACACAGCCGCTAGCTGAACACACAGCGCCTGTATGGCAGGTGCTAACAGGTACTGCACGGTCTGGTTGCATCACCCTGACAGTAGTTTTCGTAGGGATAGGATCGCACTATTCATTTATTACAGTAGGGTTGTATATGGCCTGTGCTGTGCTGGTCGGGGTCTTGCCCCAGGGGCCATTACAGTAGGGACAGGATCACACGACTTAAGTAGGAGTCTAGGGCTGTGCTGGTCAGGGTCTTGCCCCAGGGACCATTACATTTACAGTAGGGACAGGATCACACTACTGTGCTGGTCAGGATTTTGCCCCAGGGACAGTTACAGCAGCCAGTATGGCCCAGGTGGAGACCTGAAAACAAGCGATGTGCTTGGGTGGGGTGGGGTGGGGGGGAGATTGCACACTTATTAGGGAGTTTTCCCTGACTATAAGAAAACAGAATGTGTTTTGAGCTGGTACCAGACATCTCTCATTGTTGCCTGGCACCTGCAAGGTAAACAGCAACTGTTCTCACCTCAAAACGGCCAATAAACAAATGCAGTAACTCTGAGTAGGGACGGTAGACACAGGTATTTTGCAACAAAGACATTGACAACAGTCATTCACGTAAACAAAACAAAGTGCAGGTAGGTGTTGCATTGTCAGTGACCATTTTCCCCTGGCACCCAGAAGGTAGGTGTTGTTACTGACCCACCAAATGAGTGCCAAAGAAAATCAGCCTGTTCACAATCCCAGGAACTGCAGGGGTCCAACAGAAGTGTTGAAGTTATACTGGCCAGGGTTTGAAATCGTCCTGGGGATTGTGTGTGTGTGTGTGTGTGTGTGTGTGTGTGTGTGTGTGTGTGTGTGTGTGTGTGTGTGTGTGTGTGTGTGCGTGTGTGTGGAATGCCATATAGATCACCTACTACCACCTGTTTAAAACCTTGCACAACCATCCTGACTTCACACCCCGTTTTGATGAGGAGCAAACTGGAGTGTTGGTTTAAATTCCCAGGAACACTGTGACCTCAACTGCTGTGTAAGCTGTGCAGCATGTCAGGTAGTGCAGAGCAACACAGCACACAGCACAGTGAACCAAGCGTTTATCTTGACACATTCATTTCAACAGATACACAGGTCACTATTCTGTACACCAGCAAGAGGAAGCACAGTTTTGGACGTTTACTGCTGTCTACAGGTGGTGATGGTGAAGTGTTGCTTAATGTCCTCAGATGTTAGTTGACATATTAGGGACAAGCTGAGACCAATGCCGAAGCATGGTTCAATATAGCTTTACGTCCACGGAAACCGGAAGGCTCGTTTGGACGGACAGCCCAGGACGGCCACCTCGACTCTCACACAGCTCCTGAACTATGGTTGCTGTCTACAGTTGCCTCGATATCAATTTATCTCTCTGTGCTAAAAGTTCTCTTCTAAATATCTAATTGATGGACGCACGCCCGCGTGCGCATTTGCATATTCAAGGTTTCAGTGTGCAAATTTCAAATTCTGCTAAATGCGAAAACGTGTTGGTCAAAGAAAACTTGCTGGTGCAAAGCCTTCACAGAGAGAATTGTCAACTCGTCAGACAAAAATCGTGTTTTAGGCTGCTGGTCTTTGTACACCCAACAAAACCTGGGTAAAATACTAAAAGCCGTATGTCAAATCAGAGTTCAGGAGCTGTGTGAAAATCGAGGTGGCGTCCTGGGCTCCCGTACTAATAAGCCTATGGTTTCTGTGGACGTAAAGCAGAACACTTCATGATTCAGCCAACAACATGTCAAAATCGCTGTAGCGTACTTGTCAGCAAAACGTCATTTCGCTACGTGTGTTGGTAAAAATTATTCTGTTCTGACGACTACAACACCAGTGCACTCACCTTCATTTTGACTGTAGCTCTGCGACTGACCGATTTCAATGTTTTTTTAATTGTGATTTTTAATTTTTCACTCCTTTCCTTCTTCTTCTTCCGCTTTTTTTTTTTTTTTTTTTTTGGTAAGAGAAAGGACAGTTGAAACAGAATCGAACCGACGTCGTCCGCTAACCGGCCTAACGCCTTACCGCTGGGCCAAACCGGCTCGCCGTGTCTGACCAACACATGGAACTGGCGGAGTCCAGAGAGACGCTGCCTGTGTGACTGAGGAAGTAGAGCTTCATGTCCTCGGATGTCAACTGACATATTAGGGACAAGCTGAGACCCATGCGTGAGCATGGTTCAGTAGTGCTTTACGTCCACGGAAACCGGAAGGCTCGTTAGGACGGACAGCCCAGGACGGCCACCTCGACTCTCACACAGCTCCTGAACTAGTATTAGAATATACAGGCTGTCCTCGCCCGCCCCACACTCGGAAATCAGCCAATCGGGACAGCGGGGGGCGGGGCTTGCCGTCGCCAGTGTCAGGACTTGCAGTCAATCAAACTGGGCTGTCCTCGCTCGCAGGTTTTGGCCCTGTCTCTGAGTTCATCGAGCGTTTAGTGAATTACTCGTCTTTAATCTCGTATTGACCAAACGGGCTGGATGGTGGACAATACCACCATGTGCTTGCTTCACGCTTTGTGTGTGTGCGTGTGTTTTTTTTTTTTTTCTGCTTTCTTTTTTTTAATAGTAAGGGCAATATTTTGTTTGGTGTTTGTGTATGCATGTTTTGCTTTATATTTGCGTATAGACTGATTTTGTAGTTTCGACTGAAGAAAAGTTTTAATATAAGAATTCTGAAATGCGCATTTTTTAAATGACAGTCTGATTGTCCAGATGTGATCCTATGCGTTTGACAGGATGTTAAAATCAAATTATTAGCCCAAATCGCGTCATCCATTTGACTTTGTGGGGGGGGGGGGGGTGCTGTTGCTGCCGTTAGCTTTTCATCCTTTCTCGTCAGTCATCCTCGGTTGGTGTGCGTGTTGTTGTTGAGTGTTGCTTTACGTCCACAGAAACCATAAGGCTTATTAGGGACGGGAGCCCAGGACGGCCACCTCGACTTTCACACAGCTCCTGAGCTCTGATGGTGTGCGTGTGTTTTAATTTCTACATATATACATCCGCGTCCAGCTGAGAAAAGTGGAGGCAGTTTGTGGACACGGCTGGCTGTTGTAGTGTTACATGAAGTCCTCAAGCCCGCAGCGCGTGTGTGGACTCCACGAACAAAGGGAGCTAACAGCGATCAACAGACGTCACACCCGTAACAAGGGACGCAACTCAGAGACAGGCCTCGCCTGCGGTAACTGTCACTGTGTGGAATGCGAGTAAATTTGTACCGGGTACGTAAACTGCACCAACAACAGGAGACGGCTGTAGACTTGTCACGGTTGACCGAATCCCCCCTCCCGTTTACCGATTTGTGGAGATCGTGTGTGTGTTGGGGGGGGGGGGGGGTCAAACTTACAGTACTGTTGAACAACACTTCTGCACGCACTTCAGGTGCTGTGAAAACTCGCCGGTCTTTATATATATAATTATGTGTGTGAGTGTCATACTGAAGTGACTCTTATTTCGGTATCCGTTCCACCCCCGTGTTACCACAGTAGCACGTAAAAAATCCCGGTCATTCTGCCAAAAGTGCAGGTGGCAGGTTACAGCTAAACACGCATACACCTTACGTATGTGGCTTTTATTGAACCGTGCTTCGGCATTGGTCACAACTTGTCCCTAAATGTCAAATGACATCTGAGGACATTAAGCATCAACTCATCATCATCGTCATACTGAAGCACATGAGCCGGTTTGGCCTAGCGGGAAGGTTGGTAAGCGGAAGGAGCTCGGTTCGATACCGCTTCGGCTCTCCTTTCTCTTCAAAGAGGTTGTGGTTTGTGGACACTCTCTTGTGGCTGTCCATCACTTCCTACTGAAACATTAAAATGGCTCTCATCGCTGCCCATCTAAATGCAGGAATCATTCTGGTGGTGACAGTGTAGCGATAGGTATATAATTTCCCTCCCCCACCTCCATACCCCCTCCCCCCCCTCCCCGTCCCTAATAAGCCGTACGGTTTCTGTGGACGTTAAGCACCATGTTTACTTCCTGAAGCAGAGCAATGGTGACCCTAATGTATCAGCCCGACATCCGAGAGGACATTAAGCCGCATCATCAGAGCAACGATACGAGAAAGGCTTCAATAAAATAAACATTCTGTAAAAAAAAATGTAAAAAAATGGGGGGGGGGTCTCGGATTTTAACGTCTCTACAACCGCATAGTTCTCTCAGGTGGAGGGGGGGGGGGTAAGCAAGGGCTGGTGACATTGTAGTGATAGGTGTATAATCTCCCCTCCCCTCCCCCCCCCCCCCCCCCCCCCCCCCATAAGCCCTAAGGTTTCTGTAGACGTTAAGTACCATGTTTACTTATTTTAAAGACGCCGCCCTCAGTAGGCAGGAAGACTGGGAAGAAGAAAGAATCCCGCTTAGATGGCTCGTGCACAATGACGTCTGACTGGTCAAACAGTTGCGGTCGCCACGTCACGGTCTGTGTCACACCCACACGATTGTCGGGCGGGGGGGGTGGGGGGGGGGGGGGGAGGAGTAGATTACGGATAAGGTTTTGACGAGAAGTCTCCCCGTGTGTGAAAGTCGAGGTGGACGTCCTGGGCTCCCGTCCCTAATAAGCCTACGGTTTCCGTGGACGTAAAGCAAGACTCAACCAACCAACTGACCCGGTCACATCAAGCCATGCACCATTTACAGTGTCACTTTATTCGAAGTCAGAAAGGCGATGGGTGTATAATCTGCGTGTTTAGATGTAAGAGGACACCTGCACTTTGGGCAGACTGGCCGGGGTCTTTTGCGTGCTAGTGCGGTAAGACAGGGGTGGAACCAAACTCCGAGCACTGATTTACGACATCCTTTCTGGAGGAAGGTGCCGGAAAGCGGTGCTCGGAGTGTGGGATGGAACGGGTACCGAAATAAAAGCCTACAAAAGACATGTCTGAGCGAAAGGAGCGTTGTGAGTCGGTTTGGCCTAGCGGTAAGGCGGTAGGCTGGTAAGCGGAAGGACCTCGGTTCGATACCGCTTCGGCTGTCCTTTCTCTTCAAAGGTTGTGGACACAGTCTTGTGAATTTTCCCCTCGCAATTAATGAAACATTAAAATGGCTCTCCTCGCTGCCCATCTTAATGCAAGAGTCATTTTGGTGATGACAGTGCAGCGATAGATATATATACTCTCCTTCTTCCCCCACCTCCATAACCCCTTCTCCCCGTCTCTAATAAGCCTTATGGTTTCTGTGAACGTTAAGCACCATGTTTACTTACTTACTAAAGGAGCGAGAGAGAATAATCAGTCTTACACGGCTTCGCGACGACGCACGGACAGACCGTCGCTCACTGGGGTCAAAGATTATGTATTTATGATCTTTGCTTGGGTAACGCGGAAAGATCTCCCTCTCCCCCCACCTCCATAACCCCTTCTCCCCGTCCCTAATAAGCCGTACGGTTTCTGTGGACGTTAAGCACCATGTTTACTTACTTACGCAGAAAGGGTCAAACGGAGTCGCTTGTGCGGGTCCTACCCGTTGCCTGAGGCCGTCAGTCCCAAGAACGTGTGGAGCATGAACTCCCTCAGTAGGTCGGCTATTCTGGCACCAGTGGCGCAGTGGCTAACGTTAGCGCCTTGGTCCCAGCGGGGTCACGACCGTGCAGCAAAGAAAAGAAGGTCAGAGTTCAGGAGTTGTGAAAGTCGAGGTGGACGTCCTGGGCTCCCTGTCCCACACCTTCTCAGCGCAACAGTCAGAGTGTACTCTTTAGTTGCTCCCTGCCACCTGCCAGATTTGACCTCATTAGCCCTGCTGGGGGTCAGTTCCAGGCCAGCGCGGGCTTTCTAGGGGCCCGTTGCCTAGCTACAAGACGGTTTCAAAATGGCGGCTGCAGCTTCAAGATTCAACCCCACTCCCTTACTTTCACAAAGATTTCACACCATTCTTCACACCTCCTTATCTTTGGGATGTTATCTCCTGTTTAGTCTGATGCCAGACTGCCCCCTGGCACCTCTTCCTCAAGTCTGACAGCAGTAATTAATGTTTTGTTAGGTTGTAAACATGATGGTGCCAGAGTAATTTCCTCCTTTCCATTTCACTAGAGGGAATTATCAGACCTCATAAATCAAGACCAGAGGTTTTCCCAGATGGTGTATAGTGGTCCCTGCACTCTCCAGGCTCTGATCTTCACATTGCATGCTGACAAACATGGGAATAATTAGCTGACAGGTCAGGAGGGGCTGTAAAAGAGACCCTGGTGCCAGTATCCCTACCACTTGGCATTGCCCACAGGCAGACTCACAACGCTTTCTTGTGGAGTGGATACCTGTGACTGCACATAGCGGTGTTTTTGATCAGTACTTGTGTGGTGTTTTGAATTCTATTTAAGTTGTTTTATTGACAACATTTTACAGAAGTAAAATGTATGAAATATAACAATGGGTGTTCATACTTTGGAAAGCCATCTGATAAATGTAAATAAACTCTGTCGAGTATGTGGTAAAAGGGCAAAAAAATACAATGACAGACGTGAAACTGCTAAAGACTGTAAATACTATGGAGAACAAATTTTGTATTATTATGGCATTGACACTGAGAGTGACAATCCTTTGACACACTCAACGAAGATTTGTGAACAGTGCTACAGTCATTTTCACAATTATTCAAAGGAGCAAACTGTTCCACAACACTTGTTGACAACATTTAGTGATAGAGTAACGTCATCAAGATTCCTGTGGCACATATTTGATGAAAATATTGACGAGGACAGTTGTTCAGTGTGTTCTCACTGCAAGGAACAGAATAAGGGTGGCAGGCCAAAAAAGGCTAAAAGGGGAAGAAAGGCAAGAAATGTACAGGATGATGTAAACCCTTTACATCAAGAAAGTCTTGAGTTTCAACCCAACATGTGTTCCACACCTCACAGGACACAGCGGTCATGTGGAGTTTCAAATGATTTGGGGTTAGGAGACCAAAAGTGTTCACAATTTTCATGTGAGTCAAGTCCACTGCTGCTGCATGGTGATCAGTCATCATCCGCTGTTTACAACCCATCACTGACAGAAAGGCCAGTGCCAGCTCATTGTGAAATGTTACCTGCTTCAAGTACTTCTGATGTACACTTAGAACAAAAAGGATCATCATCAACCTGGATTTCCACCAGCAACCCTGATATTCAGGCGCATGCATTTGCATATCAAGAGACTTTCGAGACACCGAAGAAAAGAAGAAAACTTGACACTTCCGCGGAAATATCTCTCAGTGAAAATGTGTCAGCTTCAAATGTGGCTAGTTCTACAACTTCATGTAGCCTTTGTACATTCAAATCAGCAACCACAGAAGAATGTCTCGCTAAGAAAAAGAGTGACCAGTTGTCAAGAGAAGAAGAGAAACTGTTTACATGGTTAGCTAAAAGGAAACTATACAATTCCAAGGACAGATCTATTCTGAAATGCAAAACTGGAGGGCAGCCAATTATATTTCACAGAGTGCCTACAGCCAGAAAATCAGCTGATGTAAAATCACCACTCAAAAAACGAAGAGCAAAGGTAGTCGAGAAAGTTTGCAGACAAATGACAGGAGGTGATGAAGAAACAGAAATAAAACAGTATGCAAAGCTGTACAAAAGGATGCCAGCAACTAAAAAAGACAAACTTTTTCATCTCACTGGTTGCAAAAGAAAAGTTGTGGTGAACAGAAAAACTGGACTGGCAATGAAATCATTATGTGGACTTACAACAATGCAGTACAGATTGCAGAGGAAAATACTGCGAAAATCAGGAATAACCTTTGCAAGTGAATGCTCTGAACAAAAAGAATTACAAGAACATATTGTACAAGACAATATCGTGGTTGAAGACAGACAATTGTTTTTTACGGATGAGTCATCAGCTACAGGGCAATCGCTCAAAGAGACACCCGTTGTGTATGTCAGGGACTTGTGCAGTTTTGTGACAGACTTGCTGGACAAGTACAGTGAACAACAGCTGTTGGATTTCCATGATGGTAAAATACCAGAGGACCAGATTTGGGTGAAAATTGGTGGTGACCATGGTGGTGATAGTTTCAAGTTATGTCTCCAGATTGTAAACGTTAAATCGCCAAACTCAAGACACAATACGTTCATGGTAACTATGTTTAACGGAAAAGACACTGCTGAAAATCTTCGGAGAGCTCTGTGGCACTATCGTCATCAAGTGTACAAACTGAAGAAACTAAAGTGGATGGGGAAATGCATAAAAGTGTTTTTATTCGGTGACTACGACTTTCAGTGCAAAGTATTTGGGTTGTCTGGTGCTGCAGGCACCCATCCATGTCTGTGGTGCTACACCACCAAACGTCAAATGCAAAAGGCCCCAGAAACTCAACCGGCAATACAAGAAAGAACACTTCGAGGCATGAGAAGAGACTACAGAAAATTTCTGAAAGGAGGAGAAAACAAGAAAAAGGCAGCAGCATGCAACAATGTCATCAGTTATCCTCTCATTAAATTACCTCTGTGTTACGTCTGTCCTCCATACCTACACATAGTACTTGGCATAGTTAAGAAACATCATGATATGCTTGAGGCTGAGTGCCACGAATTAGACAAAGACGTAGCAGCATGCCTGGCACAGACCAAACAGCCTGTAGACAAAAATACTCACTTTGGAAAATATGTCACCAAACTTAGGAGGGAACAGAGAAACAAATCGCAATCAGCTGGTGAACTGAAGAATGGGACAGGCCCTGTGGCTTCAAATCTGGATGTCATTTTAAATAAACACAAGATTGTCAGGAAAGCATATCACGGACGCTCCTTTGTTGGCAATCACTGCAAGAAATACCTCACACCTCAGGTTTTTGGCGACATTACTTCCAGCGTGCCAAAAACAGCTCTCCAACTTGTGTCAGATCAAAGCATTTTAACCAAGGCAGAAATCATTCATCAAAAGTTTGAGCAACTCTTTGAGCTCTTCAGCAAAGTTGACAACTTGTTGTCTCATGATCTGCCTGTGGCAGAGACGACAATACCAAAAATTGACAAAGCCATCAGTGATTACATGAAATTTTATCGCAGGAATTTCCCTGGAGAAAACACGCTGCCAAAGCAACACATTCTGGAACATCACTGTTCTGCTTGGGTCCAGACTTGGGGCTTTGGAATGTCTCTGATGGGGGAACAAGGAGGAGAACAACTCCATGCAACAATTAACGCACTAAAACGAAGAGCATGGGGAATAAGGAAAGAACGAGATCAGCTGAAATTTCTGATGAAACAGCATCACACACAGATTTCACCTACTCTAAGAAAACACCTGTCTACCACACCTACAAAGAAAGCTTAGCTTTACATGCACCACTGTTTGCCTGAATGCTGTGTTTCTACAACCTTTCTGTTGCAGTCTGTGCAAGATTGGAGTTAGTATTTATATTTTAACAACCACACAAGGTCACATCAGGACAGATCAGTTGTGAGAGTATAATGTAGTGTGACAGGTGTGATTATACACGTGTATAATCTGTACTTTCCCATCATGGCTCAGTGTGAAAAGTACAGCGAACACCCAATGTTTCTCTGAAACCGCTGACACTTGTTGGTGTACTGTTAGCCTCCTAACTGAATGCCATGGCCCCGGGGCCCCCTCCTTGTTGTTGATACCGGGACTGGAACTGTGCTGTAGAGTAGCTGAATTGGGCTTATCAGTGCTGAAGGGTGTGGATTACCAGGCCACCATAGCCAAGGTAAATCAATTTACTTTCTGAAACCACTTCGCATGTCTGTCTAGTAGTAGTTGCTCTTTACAGTGCTGGTCTTAGTTTGACTGCAAAAACCTCTGTTTGGTACTTACTGGTAAACAAACATCAATGTAATAGTAAGTAAAGATTCAACCATGCATGCCCCTTTTGACTCCACTGATAGTAGTTTTTTCTTCCAAACAAATTACACTAATATGTCAAAAGTGCTATGTTTGACATCTGCAGTTTATACAAATATCTTAGTAACTTCTTTAATTGCATTGAAGACTGAAACACACACAAACGACCATGTAACCCCATCCTCCACTGTGTACTGTCTGCCAAGCACTGCCACAGGCAACAGAGTCAGACTCCCACTGGCACAGAGCTAAATAGCTGCCTGGCGTGCCTTGCGCTAATTATAGCTAGCTGGCCCAGAAAACTAAATGGCTGCTTCTGAGAAGGTGTGGTCCCTGATGGTCCCTACTTTCTCTCTGGATGTAAAAGCAACATTTGAAAAAGACAGTGACTAGGTCCGAGCTCAGGAGCTGTGTGGAGGTGGACGTCCTGGGTCCCCTCCCCGTCCCCGATACAGTAATAATCCTAATGGTCTCTGTGGACGTAAAGCAACATTGAACTGAACAGAGAAGAAGACGACCGACAAAGGCCTCGGGCAGCGCAGAGTCGCTACTCTCAAGGGCTTACATACAGTTATGTAGGTCCATTACACTACTCTGTAATATCTCTGGGCAGCGGTCCCCAGCGCTGTGGTGACCTTTGTGCCGGTTCACTGGGCTGTGACCGGGCGGTGCAAGTCCGTGTCGGTGTAACATGTCCATGACAGAGTTCAGGAGCTGTGTGAAAGTCGAGGTGGCCGTCCTGGGCTGTCCGTCCTAACGAGCCTTCTGGTTTCCGTGGACGTAAAGCTATACTGAACCATGCTTCGGCATCGGTCTCAGCTTGTCCCTAATATGTCAACCGACATCCGAGGACATGCAGCTCTACTCCATCATCAGCATGTCCGTGGGTGAGGGGGCCCCGACTCCAGCTGCCCCCGCGACTGGCGTGTGTCGGTTATGGCGCTTCGCACTGTCAACCTTCCGACCCACTGGTTAACAACAGCCGCTGATTGTCAATCATTGACACCGTTTGTCCTATTAGTTGTACACTTTCAGGTATGCTGGTTCATTATGGCAGTGACATGTTTATTCAAAGGCCTGTTCGCGTAGTCCTCCATGTCGGTAGCACTCTGGTGGTTGGCAGCCCTGCCAACTCTGTAGATGTGTTTTAGTAGCATCCATCGGTCAGTATGAAAAGGATTTTTAAGTAGCAGGGTAAGAAAGCAAAATGTATGGCATTTCCAAACACAAGATTGCTATGAATATTTGGGTGAAAGTGAAACAAGTTAGAGTAATGCTCAGAATCTGTGGAGCAGATCAAAACCAAACAGAACGAAGGGAGAAAGCTCTCATCTTTGCAAACTGCAAATGGAGAGCAGGGTAATACACATAGCTAAGGCTGATTCTGTAATTAATAGCGTGTATTGTCTTAACACCACTCAAAATGCAAGTTGCCTCCCTTGATTACTATGGTGCCACTTTGAACAAATTTACTGTAGACACTCGACTGATCTTTTTTTGGCAGCTGAAAATTCACAACAAATTATTGTCATGCTGGAAGCCTTCACACTGACAACTTGTACAAAGATCTCTGTTTAATCCTCAATTTCCGTGCATGGTTGATTTATATTAAACTTTTCAGAAGCAGAAGACCAAAATGTCTCACAATGTAGGGCATATAAAGCACTGCAGTGTTCGATATCATAGTTCAGTGTGAAAGTCGAGGTGGCCGTCCTACTGAAGATTTACTGAACAATGCTTCGGCATTGGTCCCAGCTTGTCCCTAATATGTCAACTGGCATCTGAGGACATTAAGCATCATCATCTTGTTCGGTATCTTGTGTTAGGTGTGTGCTACTTGAAATAACCCGTGTAGTACTGTGTGCCAGTACCTCATAAAGTTTGGGAGAATGACTGTCTTCTTGTTCATAGCAAAGACAGTGTAACACTGGGAATAGTTCACATGACCCCATTTTCTGTCAGTTGGGAACAGAATGTTTGGAGAGAAAAACAAACAAACATAACCTGCGCTTTCTTACTCTTAGTGCGTCCCACTAGTTTAGTGCATCCGTTTCAGTTCTAGTGCCTTAATGGGAGTGACAGACTGATAGAGCTAGGCCATCCTTTCTCCCTTCCCTGACAAACTTTGTGAGGTTTCTATGGACGCTAAGTCGCATGGCACTTCCCACCAAAAATCTTTTTCAGACTGACATAACTCGGCAGTAGGCAAGGAGGGACAGCCAAGAATTGTGACTGGCCTGACTTAGAGTGGATGGACACGTGATGATTCCTAGCGGCAGTTCAGTTCACTTCAGCTCAATCTATGAGCTCGAAAAAGACCATATAATATGTCTCCAACCTGTCTCTCAAAAGTTTCCCAGTGTTGCCTTTGAAACATTTCCAATGTTTGTCTGATTGACGATGATAGCCCTCTCTCGTCCTTTCAAGGAAGATTTTCTTCCTCTTTCAGCGCCTCTCTCCTCCAGGCAGTCAGTAATGTGATGTACTTGGCTTTGTGTCCGCAGGTACTGTCTCAAGCTCCTCAACACTTCAGATCTTCTTAGATGCAAGCCATTTGTGTTGGTTGCTTTTCCCACCAGCCTATCTGTTCGGTCATTTCCCTTCACTCTGGCATGTCAAACGCTGTACATCCCCAGGAGTTTTCAAAGTTGGATGTCAACCAGTGACACATTCCAGTCAGGGCTTCCCATCCCACTGTTCACTTTTGTTTGTTTTTTTGTTTGTAGCAAGCTCACTGAATCAGTGAGGATGATGGTATGTGTGGTCCGACTGTCACCTCCAGTGGAGGCCTTGTGTGACTGCTTTCACTCTGTTGTCAAGCTGGGGGTTGAGACAGTACAGGCTGCACTGTGTTGTGGATGGTGGTCACACCTTCCTTGACAGTGAAGCCCCACCCTGGCTGATCTTTGGTGATGTACAATGTACACACATACATCGATGCATGCAATTTGAACCTGCATCAGCAACACCCCATCAGCTGAGCCACATCTAGACTGGGTTCAAACCTCTGGTTGATCTGCTCACTTCTCCTGTCTCCTCCAGCCCCCCCCCCCCCCCCCCTTTTTTTTCAGTATGATTTTTTTTTAAAGAAAGGAAAAAACAGTTGCCAGTGATTTCACCGAACATGGGCTGTTGACCAAGAGTTGATGTTTGGAGCTGTTGACCAGGTGTTGATGGATGTTTGAGGTATTGCACAAAAAACAAGCTGTTGACCAGGTGTGAATGCTTTGAGGTGTTGACCAGGTGTGGATGTTTGGAGCTGTTGACCAGATGTTGACATTGGGTGTTTCAGGTATTTCACCAAACACGAGCTGTTGACCGGGTGTTGGCAATGGGTGTTTCAGGTATTTCACCAAACACGAGCTGTTGACATTGGGTGTTTCAGGTATTTCACCAAACCTAAGCTGTTGACCGGGTGCTGACATTGGGTGTTTCAGGTATTTCACCAAACCTGAGCTGTTGACATTGGGTGTTTCAGGTATTTCACCAAACCTGAGCTGTTGACCAGGTGTTGACATTGGGTGTTTCAGGTATTTCACCAAACCTGAGCTGTTGACCGGGTGTTGACATTGGATGTTTCAGGTATTTCACCAAAGCTGAGCTGTTGACCGGGTGTTGACATTGGGTGTTTCAGGTATTTCACCAAACACGAGCTGCGGGAGCTGTTCCAGCTGGAGGAGCCGCGGTTCTCCAACACGCAGCAACAGCTGGAGGAGATGCATGGACTTCATCGACGCCGTGACCAGGAGCTGGACGACCACATCGCCTTCCTCCACTCACTGGGTCGGTGGAGGTCACAGCATGTTGTCTGTCCTGCTTGGCTTTGTTCCAGTTTAGATGGGGGGGTTGCTTATTGACAAGTTTGTCTCCGAAGAGGTAGTGTCGTGGAGTGGAATCCTTTGAGTTTGGGCAGTCAGTGGAAACTGCCGCCCAGTGAAGGGTCACAAGCAAGCTCGCACAAAGTGTTTTAGCACTTGTCCTCTAAGCTCTTAAGTGTGAACACTTCAAACCTCTCCTTCGGAGGCTTCGCTGGCTACCAATCACCTCCAGAATCCAGTACAACGTCTCAACTCTGTGCCAGGATTCTTAACTTCATTCCATTTCTGTTACAAAAACCTGCCACTTACCTTTCACAAAAACCAAACCCATTGGACCACGAGATTTTTCTTTGACAGGCCCTATACAGTGGTGCTCATTTCCATGTGATGTTTGGCGCTCACCATCAGTGTCTCCTTTCAACCTGCCGGCTCTGAAAAACTCATCTTTTTAAATCTGCATATAACAGAAGAGGAAAAAACCTGTCCCACCTCTGTGAGTGCGTGTGTGTGAATGCAGAAAATGATGCTATACTATTCTTAGGACTACGATATATCATGTGTTCACTGTGTTGTTGTTTTTTAGTTAGTTTTTTTTAGTCTTCTCATTTTGTTTATTGTATGTATTTATATACTTTTCCTGCATATTTCTGTATGGTACATTGTGCCTTAGATTTGGCACTATCCCCACCAGTCATCATCAGTGTCACTATTACGGCACTGTCATCATCAGTGTCACTATTACGGCACTGTCATCATCAGTGTCACTATTACGGCACTGTCATCATCAGTGTCACTATTACAGCACTGTCATCATCAGTGTCACTATCGCTGCAATGTCGCCACCAGTCATCATCAGTGTCACTACTGCAGCACTACCATCATCAGTGTCACTATTGCGGCACTGTCATCATCAGTGTCACTATTGCTGCACTGTCATCACCAGTGTCACTATTGCTGCACTGTCATCACCAGTGTCGCTATTGCTGCACTGTCATCATCAGTGTCACTATTGCTGCACTGTCATCACCAGTCATCAGTGTCACTATTGCTGCACTGTCATCACCAGTGTCACTGTTGCTGCACTGTCATCATCCGTCATCAGTGTCACTAACACTGCACTGTCATCACCAGTGTCACTATTGCTGCACTGTCATCACCAGTGTCACTATTGCTGCACTGTCATCATCAGCGTCACTGTTGCTGCACTGTCATCATCAGTCATCAGTGTCACTATTGCTGCACTGTCATCACCAGTGTCACTATTGCTGCACTGTCATCACCAGTGTCACTATTGCTGCACTGTCACCATCAGCGTCACTGTTGCTGCACTGTCATCATCAGTCATCAGTGTCACTATTGCTGCACTGTCATCACCAGTGTCACTATTGCTGCACTGTCATCACCAGTGTCACTATTGCTGCACTGTCATCATCAGCGTCACTGTTGCTGCACTGTCATCATCATTCATCAGTGTCACTAACACTGCACTGTCACCGGCAGAATGACTGCAGTGACAAGGCTGAAGACACATAATGCACAAACACTGATTCACGTTTAGTGCTGACTGTTGCACTGTGTTGTGCCAGCTGTTGTTGTTGTTGATCACTTTTATATAACGCTATTCTCTGCTCTCCAGCAGACTCGCTGCCTGTCTTGTGTCCGGAACTGAGCTTTTTACCCGTGATCGGGTGACTTGTGTTTGGGCCCAACGTAACCCCTCGTGGTTGGCTGGGTGTTGAATGTCGAGAATCCTTTAACTGTTCTTCTCCTCTGCATGCAGACATCTTTGGCATCAGCGACCACGACCTGATGTTCAGCCAGGAAAACCCAGATGACGAGATGGAGGAGCAGGTGGAGGAGACTCCTGCCGAGAACATGCCAGCTGTGACTGCCCAACATCAGGACTACATCTTGCACAGGGTAAGCTTTCTGTCTCTGTGTCTTTGTGACTGTCCAACACCAGGACTACATCTTGCACAGGGTAAGCTTTCTGTCTCTGTGTCTTTGTGACTGTCCAACACCAGGACTACATCTTGCACGGGGTAAGCTTTCTCTCTCTGTGTCTTTGTGACTGTCCAACACCAGGACTACATCTTGCACAGGGTAAGCTTTCTCTCTCTGTGTCTTTGTGACTGTCCAACACCAGGACTACATCTTGCACAGGGTAAGCTTTCGCTCTCTGTGTCTTTGTGACTGTCCAACACCAGGACTGCATCTTGCACAGGGTAAGCTTTCTCTCTCTGTGTCTTTTTGACTGTCCAACACCAGGACTGCATCTTGCACAGGGTAAGCTTTCTGTCTCTGTGTCTTTGTGACTGTCCAACACCAGGACTGCATCTTGCACAGGGTAAGCTTTCTGTCTCTGTGTCTTTGTGACTGCCCAACACCAGGACTGCATCTTGCACAGGGTAAGCTTTCTGTCTCTGTGTCTTTGTGACTGTCCAACACCAGGACTGCATCTTGCACAGGGTAAGCTTTCTGTCTCTGGGTCTTTGTGACTGTCCAACACCAGGACTGCATCTTGCACAGGGTAAGCTTTCTGTCTCTGGGTCTTTGTGACTGTCCAACACCAGGACTACATCTTGCACAGTGTAAGCTTCCTGTCTCTGCGTCTTTGTGACTGTCCAACACCAGGACTGCATCTTGCACAGGGTAAACCTGTCTGTGTTTGTGACTGTCCAACACCAGGACTGCATCTTGCACAGGGTAAACTTTCTGTCTTTGTGACTGTCCAAAACCAAGACTATGTCAGACACAAATTTCTTTAATGCTGCAACACTGTGTTAGCTTGACTGACAAGTTCAGTGGAACCCCCCACCCCCCACCCAACTCCCCATGTGATGAAACGCTGTTGTTGTCTTGTGTGGTCAGGTTCAGAAAGCCAAGGAGATCATCGAGCGAGAGTCCAGCGTCCCAGGCACGATGGAGCAGCGCATGAAGACCGGTTTCCCGGCAGTGTCAGGGTACTCTGCTTCAGAAGGCCGCGCGCTGATGAGCAGCGTCCCAGTGTTCCAGCCCGGCCCTGCCGACAGCCAGCGCCTCATGCTCAACCGCCCGGGTGGCAGTGTGACTGTCTTCCAACCCAGACCCTCCGACACCAGTCGACAGATGCTCAACCGACCAGCTGCTGCTCCAGGTGATGTGCGCCATGTTGTGTTGTTAGCCTCGTCAGCTTCGTTGCTGTGAGGGAATGGGAGTTTTTCATGAGTTCAAGACAAAATGTCGGTGAAAATGAGAGGTCTTTGGTTTAAACAAGAATTTATTCCAGACATTATAAAGATACAGTGAATGGTCACAGTCTAACTAACCAGCTTGTGGCTTATGGGTGGTGCGCTTGTCATGTCTTTGTACTTCAGTACTCTGTCTCTCTCGTTGTCTCTCCCTCTCCCCCTCTCTCTCTCTCCCTCCTCTTCTCTCTGTCTGTCTTTTTCCCTCTGTCTCTCCCTACATTATACTGGTTTGTATGGAACAAGAATAATTTTTCCTTTTTTCACCTCACCATCAACAGTTTGGAGAGTAAGTTGGCAGCCCTGGTGTATATCATTTGAAGACAGCCGGTGTTTGAAAACTTCCTTCTAACACGAGCATTTCTGAACGCATCTTCACCGCTCTATCTGTCAATTTTATTTGTTTTTGTTCAACAGCGAAACCACCACAGGAGATTATTGTGTATCCACCCAAGCCAGTCAAGCCTGATGCCAAGCCTGATGTCAGTAATACATCTGTTGGATCTTCCTCCTCCGAGCCCATTGACCTTACCCTTGATGACGACGATGTCAGGGTTGCAGCGAGGAAAAATCCATCTTCATCCAGCTGGGCGTCATCATCTGACGGTGACAGTGGCCCAGCAGAGGACGTGGTAAGTGTGACCTTGAGAAAATGGAGGACCTTTTGGCCAAGTAGAGGTATTCTGATCAGACTTGTGTATATTGTTGCTGACAAGGCAGAAGTGTTGTCACGGTTGAGTGGAGGGATAACCATATCATGTTTCAGAGATCACACTAGACATTTTTCAAACTGGTGTGACATCCATAAGGTGGCAAAAGTGGTTCAGAGAAAGCGATCAGACAGTTGCTGTAACCGGTCAACTATATGGCCGTCTATACCACTACTAGAGCTGTACGGGCAAACACCCTGTTCCCTTTCCCATTTAGAACACACGCATGCACCCAACACGTGCGCACATACACATGCAACACCCATCTTCTCATTGTGCTTGTGTTTTCTTGGGTATTTTTGAGGACCAGTCAAACAAAATAATAGATAAAAAGAAAAGTCCCAGTATGTGATGATCTTAAGCAGTAAATTAGAGGAAATTACCGGTGGATGCAAAGCTTGACGTTTGTAAGTGTATGCTGTACTTGCACATGCTTACGGTGTGGTGGGTGTCCTCACACTTTGCATGAGAGCGAGAGTGAACTTGCAGAATGGAGTTTATCAGTTAGAGCAGTCCTTGCTTCAGAGAAGTCTGCAATGTTCTAGTTGCCAGTGTGTGAGACTTGTTAATTTGTTGCTGTGGAATTAATATGTGGCACTTCAGTATTCTGTCTGTAAAAAAATGTAAGTAACCCCCAACGTGTTCATTGGTGTTGTTGCTTTCAGCCTTGTGTATGTATATACCGCACAGGGATTCAGTGCATTTAGGAATGTATTAATTACTAGTTTTATTGCTGTTGTTTTCTCAAATGAATGACTGAATGAAAAAAATGATATGGTGTGTATCCAAGTGTGTTGGGCCATGACCCTTTAACCTTTTCTTTCCTGTCGTCCTTTCTCTTTTTTGATGGGGCAGGAGTTTTATGGCCCTAATTATCTGAAGTGTTAAAACTTACGCGCTGGGCTCGCCACGTCCTCTTTCCGCCAGTGTCCCTGCAGAAGCAGGTCATCATTTAGTGTGAGCTGTTACCTGGGCACCAATTCGTCTGATGCAGGGGAGAGCCTATGCTCTTTTCTGGTTGGTGGAAATAAAAGTTATCTTATTGGGCAATTCAGGTGGGGTTGTTAACTCCCTTGACTTTTGCCCGGCATCGCTTAAGTCCCTTGGCTGCTTTTACTTCCGGTGCATACTTTCTTCACAATGGAAGGCGGTGACAGTGAATTTGCAAATTTTACACTGCCAATTTTAAAGGCATTTTTGGAGGCCCGTAGTCATGATGTGTCTGGCAATAAGAAATAACTTGTAGCTCATGCTATAGGATGCCCAAAAATGCATTTTTCTACTAACTCGCGATCTTCTGATCAGCCAAAAAATGACGCATGACACTTTTTTCCCCACCCTCCATCCCCTTTCCACAGTAATTTTTGCAACTGCAACAGTATTGGCATTTGTACTGCTTCGTGATTCTAGGTGTTATACAGAGCATGAAGAAACGCCTATTCAGAAATCGGCCCGGAAGTGCGCTGCGACCTCTCGCGACTTCTTGCACGAAAGATTACAACGCACATTCACTCTTAGCAAACCAGCTTTGCTGAATCACCCAATAGCAACCACTGACTTGTGACTCTTCTTTCATGCTTCCAACCTGCTTCCCTCACTCCCCCCCACCCCACTTCCCTTACAGGTGCATAAAAACTTCCCCGCAAAACCTTGCGTGTTCACAGATGCTGCCCAAGATTGAGAAACGCAGAATGGAGGACAGACAAGCCAGGCGGGAGGTTCAGAAGGAGGGAGCAGACAGGACGGTCGACAGCCACACGAAGCACACAGTTTCCCCTTCCACACAGGTGCCAACACAGAGGCCTCCATCACCAAAAGCTGCGCCACAGTCGCCGACGTCGGTGCCTCAGTCACCGAAATCTGCGCCACAGTCACCGACGTTGGTGCCTCAGTCACCCAAAGCCTCCGAGCTGCAAGACTGCAAACCGCCGCCACCGTCCTGCACAACTCCAAGAGGGAAAGTGGAGGGTTTGGTGGAAGAAGAGCTGATCATTTCGCCAAACTCCTACACCCCGCTGTTGGCCACTCGTCAGAAGCGACGAAGAATGGTGGACTCGCCTGTCATGGCACTGGAGAAGGCTTTGGCTGCGTCTGTTCTTGTGGAGGAGTCTCCGGAAACCACTCGGGCCTCAGCCACTTCAAGCTCTGGTGATGCACCGCTGTCTGTGGCAGAGCAGAAAGGTGATGAAGACAGCCAGGCCTCCAATGAAATTGCCTCCTTTCTGGCTGAGGATGATCTGGTTGAAATTCAGGAGAGCTTCATTGAAGAAGACGCAGAAACCTGTTCGTTGATAAACCGAGAGGCAGGAGACGAAGGGGATGGCTCCGCTTCGGATGCTGCCGAGCCGAGCGGAGCGTCTGAAGATGCTGAGCCCATCAGAATGATGAAGAACAAACGCCGCAGCGTGTGTCGCCGTGTTGCGGTCATCGAGAGCTCGGAGGATGAAGAGGAAGACGAGGAGAACAAAGAAAACATCCACCCGTCGTTTTGCAACAGCAGCCGGCAGACTGAGGAGGAGGAAGCAGAGGAGGAGGAAGAAGAGGAGGAAGAGAGAGCAGACAGGGAACAGGAGGCTGAGGAAGACGAGGAGTACGATGACGATGCAGTGGACAGTACCGATGAGACGGATGAAATGGACGGAGCAGACGAAGCGGGAGAGGAGGAGGAGGACCCTGCGGCAGCGAGAGAGGAGGCTGATGGGAGTGTGGTGGTGTACGACGAGAGCATGTCGGAGGACAGAGAAGGTGAGCCCTTGATGTGCCCTCTTGTACTTCCCACCTCAGCAGGTCTTGTCTTTATGCGCCCTCTCGTACTTCCCACCTCAACAGGTCTTGTCTTTATGGATCTTTTTGTCCTTCCCACCTCTACAGGCCTTGTCTTTAGGCGCCATCTTGTACTTCCTACTTTAACAGTCTTGTCTTTGTGCATCTTCTTGTACTTCCCACCTTAACAGTCTTGTCTTTATGGATCCTCTTGTACTTCCCACCTTAACAGTCTTGTCTTTATGGATTCTCTTGTACTTCCCACCTTAACAGTCTCGTCTTTATGGATCCTCTTGTACTTCCCACCTTAACAGTCTTGTCTTTATGGATCCTCTTATACTTCCCACCTTAACAGGTCTTGTCTTTATGGATTCTCTTGTACTCAACACCATAACATTCTTGTCTTTATGGATCCTCTTGTACTTCCCACCTTAACAGTCTTGTCTTTATGGATCCTCTTGTACTTCCCACCTTAACAGTCTTGTCTTTATGGATCCTCTTGTACTTCCCACCATAACAGTCTTGTCTTTATGGATCCTCTTGTACTTCCCACCTTAACAGTCTTGTCTTTATGGATCCTCTTGTACTTCCCACCTTAACAGTCTTGTCTTTATGGATCCTCTTGTACTTCCCACCTTAACAGTCGTCTCTTGATGTGTTCTCTTGTACTTTCCACCTGAGCAGGTCTTGTCTTTGTGTATCTTGTACTTCACCACCTGTGTTGGTGAATACACGTCTTGTCTTTATGCATTTTCTTGTACTTCCCACCTCAACAGGTCTTGTCTTTACAAAATATTTTGGACAAAAGTGGAGCAAGTCGCTTGCTTCAGTATTTGTTTTAAGAGTTGTCATTTTAATCAGATAAAAAATTCACTTATACTAGTTATAGCACTTTGTGTCAATCTGCGTATAGATGTGCGTCACAGACCAGTTGAGAGTACATAATTGTCAGACAGAAATCTACTTAACTGAAACTAGAATTATACTATAAATAGCACCTCCCAATGTCTGCACATTCTGTGGAACCACCTACAACTCAAACCAGGTGAAAATCCTGCATGTCCAGCAGTTCCCTGGCATCAGGGCGACTGCGTTCTTTTGCACTGCCTGGTCTCCAGGGCTGAGGTCTGGCCTCGTCCATCCTGATGTTGCTCTAACTGATGTTTTCCCTCAGTCTGGTCACATCCATCCTGATGTTGCTCTAACTGATGTTTTCCTTCAGTCTGGTCACATCCATCCTGATGTTGCTCTAACTCATGTTTTCCCTCAGTCTGGTCACATCCATCCTGATGTTGCTCTAACTGATGTTTTCCTTCAGTCTGGTCACATCCATCCTGATGTTGCTCTAACTCATGTTTTCCCTCAGTCTGGCTTGCACCCAGTCTGGTCTCCATTGTTTTGGTCTTGCCACATCCCTCTGTCTCCGTGGTGCTGATGCTTTGTGGTCTGTTCCAGATGAGGAAGAAGGAGCAGAGAGTGAAGAGGAACAGGAGGAGGAGGAAGAAGAAGAAGAAGAAATAGACAAGGAACTGGTGGCGGAGCTGCTGAAAGATGGAAAGTAAGTCAGCTGTGTAGGGATCTTGAACATTTCTGCCCCAGAAAGAAATCAGTCTCACTCTATAGTCACAGTTACGGTCACCCCAGGTATTTCTACAGAAACGTTGCCCACATCCCTTACCGTGGTGTGTGGTGTTGGTCTTACTGTGTAGGCATTTCTACAGAAACATTCCCCACATCCCTTATTGTGGTACTGGTTTTACTGTGTAGGCATTTCTACAGAAACGTTCCCCACATCCCTTATTGTGGTACTGGTCTTACTGTGTAGGCATTTCTACAGAAACGTTCCCCACATCCCTTATTGTGGTACTGGTCTTACTGTGTAGGCATTTCTACAGAAACGTTCCCCACATCCCTTATTGTGGTACTGGTTTTACTGTGTAGGCATTTCTACAGAAACGTTCCCCACATCCCTTATTGTCGTACTGGTTTTACTGTGTAGGCATTTCTACAGAAACATTCCCCACATCCCTTATTGTCGTACTGGTCTTACTGTGGAGGCATTTCTACAGAAACGTTCCCCACATCCCTTATTGTGGTACTGGTCTTACTGTGTAGGCATTTCTACAGAAACGTTCCCCACATCCCTTATTGTGGTACTGGTCTTACTGTGTAGGCATTTCTACAGAAACGTTCCCCACATCCCTTATTGTGGTACTGGTCTTACTGTGTAGGCATTTCTACAGAAACGTTCCCCACATCCCTTATTGTGGTACTGGTCTTACTGTGTAGGCATTTCTACAGAAACGTTCCCCACATCCCTTATTGTGGTACTGGTCTTACTGTGTAGGCATTTCTACAGAAACGTTCCCCACATCCCTTATTGTGGTACTGGTCTTACTGTGTAGGCATTTCTACAGAAACATTCCCCACATCCCTTATTGTGGTACTGGTCTTACTGTGTAGGCATTTCTACAGAAACGTTCCCCACATCCCTTATTGTGGTACTGGTTTTACTGTGTAGGCATTTCTACAGAAACGTTCCCAACATCCCTTATTGTGGTACTGCTTTTATTGTTTAGCTGTGCAGACATTTCTGCCAACAGAAACATTCCCGACATCTTTATTGTGGTGCTGGTTTTGCTGTGCAGATATTTCTACAAACAAACATTCCCTACAACTCTAACTGTTGTGCTGGTTTTGATGTGCAGACCTTTCTACAAACAAACGTTCCCTACAACTCTAACTGTTGTGCTGGTTTTGATGTGCAGACATTTTTACAAACAAACGTACCCTACAACTCTAACTGTTGTGCTGGTTTTGCTGTGCAGACATTTCTACAAACAGCAGCGTTACCCAGAAGCCCTTGCGAAGTGCGAAGTGGCGCTGACCTTGCTGCCTGACCCTCAGCTGCAGGCCATGGTCAACAAAATCAGACGGAAAATTGAAACAGGATTGTGATCATCACTGGACTGTGTTATGATGTCCAATTCATATAGTACATGTACATATTAATAATTGTTACTCAGAAGTTAGCGTGAGCCGTTTTTGAAAAAAACTAAAACAGGTGAGGTAGTGTGACGATGGGTCTTAGTCTTGGACTGATTGCGCTGAAGGAATAATAATGATAATAACAGTGGTCTTTTCTATAGCGCGATGTCTCACCAAGGGTGAGCACACCACACTTTGCACAATCGACAAAATCAAATGTATGCCTAAAACCTCAAGAGTAATATAAATATTATATTCCCTACACACACACGCAAATGCATGCACGCACTTGCTCAGAATAGTAACGGAGCATTACTTTGCTCGACTTTCACATAATTTTTTATTCTAGTTGTGATTTCAGTGCTGCCACTTGTCTCCAGCATTTTGATCCAAACACAAAAAGGTTCAAACAAATGCTTATTTAAACACATACACACAGTATGCAAATTTTCAGGGAAATCCCCTTTATCAAGCCACAAAGTGACACTTAAACAACAGATAAACGGTCAACAATCTTCCAAGCACCAAATAAGCTGTAAAAACTAAACCAAAACAAGGTATGTCTTTTTCTTTCATTTTTCATAGTTTTTGACCATTTATCTGTTGTTTAAGTGTCATTTTGTTGCTTGATAAAGGGGATTTCCTTGAAAATTTGCATACTGTGTGTCCATGTTAAATAAGTGTTCGTTTGAACCTTTTTGTCTTTGGATCTTGTTTTAGAATGCTAGCAGTCATTCTGTTTCAGATTATTTTTTCTCTCCAGCATTTTGACTTTAGAATTGCATGTTTTGTTTGGAGGGAAACGTTGTTCACAAGATTTTATGGAGCCGCCTCCAGGAGTTGCCCCTGAGGCTCAGGGTAGGTAAGTAACTTGGTGTTTTACGCCCAGCAGAGGCTCAGGGATGTGAGGAAGTGCTGGCAGAAATGTGCCTACTGCCTTTGGTACTTTACCACACCTGTTTACCCCCAAAATGCACAAGTGTAGTTTGGGTAGTCTAAATGTGTAGTCAGGAGGTACAATGTGTAGTCACAGTGCATCCGTTGAAACTGGACCGATTTATCATTCACACATTCAGATTCTCATTCTCACTCAACGAGTCAAACTAACACACAAGAAACTTGTCTATGCAAACTTAATAAAACAGCAAATACAATTATTTTGCTGTAAGTGTAGTGTATGCTTTATTTCTCTATCAGACAAGAGAGTTTGTCAAACACATGCACACACACAATCAAGCACATGTACATAGATCAGTCTGCCAGTCAACCAGTGCCAGTGTGTAGATTCCACCCTCCCCTCCATATATATACACATACATACATATACACACAAACAACCCTGGCCACAAATGCCCTACTCAGCAGCCTTTTCTGGACCTCACGATAGTGTGAGCAGTTAGTAGTAGGTCACCTCAGGACAGTCAAACTCAGGTCATAAGCAAATGGACATTTCATAACTCTTCTTTTATATATATATATAAACCCTTGTCAGCTCATACCACAAACCCAGACCTGCCTACCCATAAAAAAAAAAAAAAACTTTCAGGAAACTAGGGCCCCAAAACATGATTTCTCAGGAAATTTAAGGCTTCTGTCAAGAATGCATTACATTGGGTGATTTCAGAGTCTGGAAATACTTCCTTGAGTGTTTTCATGAATTTTTGTCGGCTGCCGACAAAGGCAGATTACTGTCCATGAGGGTTGTCACCAGTAACGCCTCTGCTCTTGTTGTTTTAAGCACAAGCGGAGTTTCCTTCTGCTTGAACACTGAACTGACTGAAGGGCACATCCTTCGCAATTCTGCATATTCTTTGTCATGTTTGCACGCCACGTGCCTCTTGCAGTCATTGTGCCCGCCATGTCCAATGCTAAAGTCAAGTCAGCAAGTGCAACAGTAGCAAAAGGTTGCAACTTTCATAGAAGGCTTTAGGACTGGCCAGTTGGTGGTGTAATCAAGTAGAAACTTCTGCAAAATCCGTGGCTTCTTGGCCTTGTCTAGGAGCTTTGCTCGTTCTCTTACTCGCCATCATGTTTCGCGAAATTTTCAAAACCAGCTCAGACGGGAAGCGGGAACGTAAAATGTATGGATCAGCTCATGCAAATAGGATTGCAACTAGAGGAAATAAACTACAGACTTTTTTAGTTGACACAACACATGCGCAAGGTCATTCAACCTTTACCCAGCAAGTTATGCAAATGCTCTCGGTGCAAGCGAACTCTTACAACGGGGGGGGGGGATAAGAAAAAAAATCTGGCTGACTCAGCCAGCCAGCGGAAAGTCTGACCGTGTCTCCGGAATGCCGTAGTTCAGGGTGTCTGTCCGGAAATTTTAGACCGGAAAGGTAGGCAGGTCTGCAAGCCCAATCACTCTGCAAACATAAAACATACATTCACAAACATCAAACTTTCAAATAGTTAGTCCCTACAGCACATTTAAGGCTAGGGGCATACTGGTATTGTCAACCATTCTGTCCAATTTATTGATACAAATGCAAAAAAACCTAAATCAGTTTGCTCCATTACAGCAAGAGAGGGAGATGGGCGCAATCTCTAACTGAGGTTTTGGTTGCAGAGCTCTTGAGCTCACTCAAAGACACATCAGAAAACTTCTGCACTGATTCTACTGGGCAGCACGGTGTGGTCTTCAGAACCAGCAGACTTTCCATCATCGATTCTGCCAGGCTGGACCTCTGTGACGTTCTGTTTTCTCTAACACACTAAAAAACTCACAGTGAGCACTGCCATGTGGCACTGTCAGGATCCCTCTCATCACAAGGAAGAGTTCCCTAAGCTGCCCGTCTTCCAGCTTTCCTATACTGTTCCATGTGTCGTCGATGCGGTCACCGATGCATGAAGCCACGTCCATGACCTGATCCAGTCCAAACTGCTCTAAGACCATGCTTACGTCACAACCGCTGGGCAGCAGGCATGGAAATCACAGAAGGAAAAATCCCAGGCTCTGGTCTGAAGCTTCTGCCTGTGATGCCACATCAACCACCTCCGCATGCTGCAGCAGAGGATCTGCTAAGGGAAGATGGGACTTCAAGTAGTCCATAACAGCAATAAAGTATCCAGTGACGTTCTTGAAGAACTCCACCACCCGAGTATCTTGAAGATGGTTGGCCGTCTTGTCCTTCAGGAATTTCTGGGCAGCTTCACCAATCACCAGCTCACCATTGGCCTTGATGTTGTATGGCAGCTTGTACTCCATGTCTTCCAGTTTCTTGTGTAGCATGGCCGATGGCTTGACAAACCGGCACAGGGTGGCCCTGAGCAGGCGCTGGATTCCTTTTCTCGGTAGATGGATCATTGGCTCTTCAGCCTGGAATGTGCGCAAGAAGGTTTCAAATACTTTGACGGTGTATGCCAGGAACATGGTATACAGCCGGTTGGTTGGTGACCTTACAAACTGGAAGATCGTCTCCACTTTGCTGATGGCATATCTCTGTTGACTTGGATGTCTTCAAGGCATCTTTCTCTTCACTGAAGAAGTCCTTCAAGGGGTTCCAGTTCTCCAGCAGTCGGTTGAGGCACCTGAGACAAACAATTGAAATCAAAGGAGTATTAGGATTATACAGACTGAGACGAGGGTAACTGGAGAAGATAGTTGGTTATTGTGGCTTGATGCAGTTAAACACAGGATCACGTCAGGGTTATCTGAAATACAAAAATATTAAAATCAAATAAGGATTAGAAGAATCAGGCAGACAAGTAAAACTAAAAATGATTGGTTAAAATGAAGCCTAAAATATAAAATTCAACAATAGTCATCTGAAATACAAAATGAGCATACACTACAAATCACAAGCATTTCTTCCAGAAAAGTTGGTATTTGCTGTTGTGAAGATTACCAGACAAAGTTGTGTTGCTATTGTCAACTATTGAGACAATACCATTTTTAAAAGTTTGCATTAACAGTTTTAATGGACCAGATGGGCCCATTTTATGCTCTAACAATGTGCAAAAAATACGTCAATTCATACTTGTATCCAAAAAACATTGAACTTTGTAGTAAAGCCATAAAAATGTGTAACCTTTTCCATGAAAATAAAAACCATCTCCAACTGCTGTGGTTAATTATGACGACTCACCTTCCGATGCTAAGCCAGCGGGTGCAGATGTGCTTGAGGATCTTATGCTGGTCCACACTGTACGCCTCTTGCGTCCCCTTGAAATGCTGCTTTCGGTCAGTACTTTTGTTAAAGTAGTAAAATATGTCAATCAGGGCTGTCTCCATCAGTGTCAGGTTGCAGCGGCCTTCTTCCCACTGTTGTGGACCATGCGAAGACAGTATCCAGACAGGAAGACACTGGGTTTGTCCTTCACAAAGGCATACACTCCTTTGTGTGCCGTCATGACATTGGCATTGTCACAGCCCAGGCTCAGGCAGTTGTCCCATGAAATGTGGCTGCTTCTTAGTTCAGCTTCAATGAGCTGGAAGATGTTCTCCCTTGGAAACACACATGGGCCATACAGACAAAACAAAGAAAAATAAAATGTGTTGGTTAATATTTGTTTCAACTTAAAGCAGACTGCATATATTGGGACTGGGGAAAAAACAATCTGCTGCAGCACAACAATTGACAGTAACACATTAAAATCAGAAAAAAAGGAAATAAAGACAACTGTCAAATGACAACAAACAGCACAAAAAATAAAGTAAAATCAAAGGAAACAAGTGTAAAGAACAATAGCAAAACGGCTGAAACAAAAACCTGTCATTTTTCCTGTAAACACTAACAAAAACTGATAAATACCACCATCATGCTAAGTTCAGTTAGCATCCAAAAATTATAATCTAAATCGGTAAATGCACGAGAGGCAACACATGTACATACACACATCAAATCGTAATGCTCCTTTCAGTAGGCGTCTGGTGGGGTAATGATGTATTAACTTCAAAACAGCAGGCAAGACTATGTACCTGTGGCAGATCCTTCACAGACTGGGACTGAGAGCAGTTCACTTGTCACCAGGCCATTGTCTTCATTGATAGAAGGAATGACCAGGGGAAACTGTTTGGAGCCAGCATCATTTGATCCATCAGTAGAGATGGTGAATGGCCCTTTCTGCATCCAGGTCCCGAGTGAATCCTGTGCCATCTCAGCCATCTTTTTGACCACGGCTGTGGCTTTGTTGCGGCAGCATTAGATGTCTGTTGAAACACACTCACAGTAACCAGTTTGACTTCAGAATGATTCATTGAGAAGGGGACGAGGTCTCACTACTCAACTTCACGCATGTTAACTGATCTTTCAAGTGTCATGGAAAATCCAAGTTATATACTATAGTGTATGCCAGATTTTGTTTGTTGTTTCTGGGATGTTTTGTTGTTGCAGGGTTTTTTGTGGGGGGAACCAAACATGACTGCTTCAATGTCCTGTGGATTTTATGTATTTTATATGAAGCAAACAAGCAGATAAAATCTGGTTTATTTCTGGACATTTAGGGAGCTTCCTTGCTACATCACTGCATCAAGGGTGCCCCAGGAATTTTGTTGAGAAAATGTTTTTTAACTCTAAATTCACGTCTGACATGTTTACAAAATGATATTCCAAAATGATTAGTGGCTGTGTCTAGTTTTGGCCATGTCTAGTGGCCAGCCATCTAGTTTTGGTCACGTCTAGTGGCTTGCTGTCTAGTTTTGGCCATGTCCAGTGGCTTGCTGTCTAGTGGTTGGCCGTGTCTAGTTTTGGCCATGTCTAGTGGCTGGCTAGTTTTGGCCATGTTTAGTGGTTGGCAAATGTGTAGTCTTTAGCCATGTCTAATGACTGGCTGTCTAGTGGCTAGCCACAGTCAGAAATGATACCAGCAGCATTCTCCACCCATGTCCAGTCCATCTCCTCCTTGCTTCCTGCTGTTTGAAGATGTGTGCTCAAAATTATGTCAGGGTGCTTCTGCTTTTTCTTTTCGTTCGGAAATTCTCCCCAACATTTTGGAGAAAATCTCAGTTTCCCCAGAGTCATAATTCACAGTTGACTCTGTCATAGCAAATACAGCATCCCATAATCACAATTCAGTGCGGCTGCAAGTTTTGCATGTTTGTGTGGTCATTTTGACTTTTATATTACCTGCACACACACGCACATGCACAGACCACTGATGTGCTGACTGTTGTTGATGTCTGGCCTTTTCAGCCTATGTGGATCCACTCCAGATCCTGACAAGGAAGGCTGTGCCAGTGTGTGATGTATTGGTTAAAACAAGGAGATAATGAAATTGTTTGTGCATGATGAAAATGTATTCACTGGGTAAATGAATTTGGTCAGTCATATGCCCTCTGTGTGTGATGTGTTGCACGTTTCCACAATCATTCATCCAAAACAGGTTGACTTAAGAAGTTGCTTGTGCAGGCTGAAATACATTCATTGAGTAAATGAATTCCCACAGTCAAGTGCCTCTCTTTGTTTGTGATGTCAGACTACATGTTCAGTTTCCACAAATCATCTATTAGCACAAAAGCATCTCACAAAATAATCACACATCATCTTCGCATTCAGGAAGTTTACTCTTAAACTTGTGCATCAATACAGCAATCACAAATCATTCCAACACCACAACCCCCCCCCCCCCCCCCAAACACAATCTACAGTCCAAACCCGGCAAAATGCTGGGAAAGTTCAAGCTTTCGACATGTTCTGGCTAAATCTTTGAACAACAGATCCATTCAGCACACATCAGACCTGTTCAGCATACAACAAACCTGTTCAGCATACAACAGACCCATTCAGCACACAACAAACCTGTTCAGCATACAACAACAGACCTGTTCAAATGCTGAACAAGTCCAAGCCTTTGCTTTGGTTCAGCAACCCCTGCATTATTTTATCTGAGGTCATCAACTTGGGTTATGGATGGGAATCAATCCCTGACAACTTCAAAAGTCTTGAATTAATGAAAACAGTCTGGTGACAGAGAATTTGTATACATGTGTATGAGGTTAACTGTAATTATGTGGGTGAAAAGAAGCAAAGTTAACAACAACAAAATAGCATGCAAGTTCACACTCTTCTAACAAGTACAGTTCTGTAGTCAAATAAACGTAAAAGTTGCACTTGTTTATTACTTTCAGTTACTTAACACTTTGGACAAGTTCAAGTTCTTCAACAAGTTTTGGTGTCCTGAGGCACTTGAAAGTTCAAAATACCATGCTTGGACTGTATATTGTTACAGTACAGAACAAAGACGGACATCCATTCATTCACACTTCATTCTACAGTTGATAGGGACTAAAATTACATCACATCCTCGACTTCACTGGTTTCCCACAGGAGCACAACAGGCCCACACACACAAACACCTGCTTCATTCATTCGCACACGGACATGTGTAAGTCTGACAACGGTATACACACTCTTATCAAGCAGTATCAGATTTTCTCTCTCTGGCTTTCAGTTACACAAAGCAGTGTCAGGTTTTCTCTCTCTGGCTTTCAGTTACACAAAGCAGTGTCAGGTTTTCTCTCTCCAGCTTTTGGTTAATCACAACGCCCTCTCGTGGGCTCACAATTTCATGGCAACGCTCCAGAAAGACCCTTCATGGGTGCATGCAACAAGCTGGACATTGAACAAGGCTGGTATGCAAATACTGCATGAAAAAGAAAAATGAAAAACAACACCCAAGTCCCACATCAATTCAAGGGAAACAGCAAGACAAGAATGTGTGACTAAAGAGTTTGGAGTTATCTAAGTTTGCTGGTGGTGTGTATGACTAAAGAGTTTGGGCTAAGTTTGTTACTGGTGCGTGTGACTAAAGAGTTTGGAGTTGTCCAAGTTTGCTGATGTTCTACAGGTGTGCTCCACAAACGTTCTAGTGTACAGAACTGGAGGAACTGACATGCTGTTAAAGAGGTAGTTGTCCCTCTCCGCATTAGACTCCACTTGCCTTATGTCTTAATATCACCACATTCTTCTACTGTTAGTTGTCACACCAGTGACCCAACAATCAAAACTCTAATGAAACATAAAGGAGACTGTTGTCTTTTTTGTTGTTGTTCTCTTTTTTTAGCTGCTGAAGCAATCTACCTAAGCATTCTTCCCTTCTCTAATGCAGCTTCACCTTCCATTCCACACTCTGAGCATCGCTTTCTGGCACCTTCCTCAAAACTGTCAGAATTACCTCTGCACAGCTGGCCACAAACGCTGGAGGTGACCTCCGGAAGATTTGAGTACTGACAAGACTGGAAGCAACGTAGCATCCAAGCATGCACATAAGCATGAGGCACATCCACCCAGGGTAAAAAAACAAAAACGAATGCCATCTGGATTCAAACGATTTTGGTTGTATTTGTGCTGGCGTAAACAATGTGGGCAGTTATAAAAGAAATGTCTGATATAATCTGAGTTGTCTGTTACAAACGAACTGCCATCTGAGCACCAAGGAAAAACTGTCCGTTAGCTGACAGTTTCTGGAGACCTATGACATCGCCAATTATGGCAGTGGTTGGAGGAAGGACATAAACTGCTGCCTGGAGTTTGCTTCCATTCCTGTCATTATACTTACTAAAAAAAAATGTTTTCTCAGATTTCACTTATTCCACCAAAACCGGCAATGGACCAACAATCTTGATGTCGTGCATAACTCTAAAATTACTTCAGACAACAGTCATCTTACTGAGCTTTGGTGGTGTGTGCAACTTAAACATTAGAATCAGTTGTCCAGAATCAGACGATTCCAAGAGTGAAAGCCCTTAAATCCCTACTTTTATGGCACATTAGAAAACGATTCTGGAGATTTCAGGTTGTTGCATTCTCTGTGTGAACAAGTCACATAGATGTTTGGTGGAGTGTTTTAGTCCAGATTCAGACCACCTCACATTCTCTGTGTGAACAAGTCCCACAGATTTTAGTCCCAGATTCCAGCCACCTTCCCTCTTAATGGTTTGAAAGCACATATCCCTACTATGAACGGCGCAGAAACAGATGAAAGCCAGAGTGACTGTTGTGTGCCTATGTAAAACACCCAGCTCCACAGGCTGTCAGCTGGTGTCACTGGCCTTCCCGCCTGTTTGCGACAAGTGCTTGATGACATCCACCCAGTCCCAGCCGCGGGGCCGGTCCTCCATGTTGCCGCCAAACCTGTCAAACATTTTACGCTTCTGCTGCTTCGACAGCTGCTCCTTCTTCTCCTTCTTGGCTCCGCCCCCTTCTTCCCCTCCCCCTGCTGATGCAAGACTGATAAGACTGCTGGCCTGGAACAGAGGCAGGTGTGTCATCGTGTGAAACAGAGGCAGGTGTTTTTGTGTGAAACAGGTGCTGTGTCATGTAAAACAGACGTGTGTTGTCGTGTGAAGCAGACAGGTGTATCATCGTGTGAAACAGACAGGTGTGTCATTGTGTGAAACAGGTGTGTCGTGTGAAACAGAGACAGGTGTGCTGTCACGGTGGGATGGGAAGCTGCCTTTGTTCAGGACAGCCTGCCTGATTGTGGAATGCCCACCAAAAGTTTCCCACCCACAGCAGCACATTAACTGCAAGCATCCCTTGCAATCAAACTGGTGGATGTCAAAATCAGCTGCTCACAAAGCCCTGTCGCCAATGGCAGAGAAAAGCCCCAACAATACTGCAGGTAAGTGTATTAAACAAAAGGGTTGGGTGTAAAGGTAAGAACAAGGGTCCTGAACTCTAGCTAACTTCTCTCCCTTTTTTTTTTTTTTTTTGCTGTTTAGGTTTGTTTTGTTTATTTTTCATACCTACTGCGTGACACACACAAAGATGACAGCTTGACTCCAAAATTTGAACAGCAAATGTGGAAGGGATAATGAGTGACCTGTGAAAGGGACAACATGAACCTATACATACCTGTGGAAGGGGGGCGTCAGGCTGGTTTTCCAATAGCGAGTCCAGGTTGTCCTTGACCCACTCAAACAAGGAGAAGGTCATTGGGGTGCCCAACAGGTCTGGGATCTGTCGCAAGAAACAAAAGCAGTTAATCCACTGGGGCGTGTCACAATGGAAATCTTGCAAAAAGAGTTGGGTGCCACCATTAAAGTTGCTGTAGGATGGGTAATGGGGGGGAACAAACACTCCATACCAACACCAGATCATGGAGTGGTGATGGTGGTCGGGGGGGGGGCAACGGAAAAGCAAAAATGCCATACCAACACCAGCTCATGGGGGGGGGGGGGGGGGGGGGGGAGGACTAAAAACAAACACTCCATACGAACACCAGCTCACAGGAAAACAGCAAGAGCAGTGCAGGACTAAAGAACGGAGTTACTGTTCTGTCCGGGCACTGCGCGTCAGCTTTCGATTGGATCCAGGACAGAAAAAAAAGCCTTGCGCCCCTGCCCCCCAACCATTACTGCCACAGACTGTCTTTTGGGACAGCAGCAAACATGTGCATGTTATAACTAAAAGCTGCAGCACTATTGTTTTTCTTCAAAGAAAGATGTTAAACATGTTTTCGCAAACACACCAGTTAAGAGCAATTCCCTGTCTTGTACAATATTACGATCAGCTTGGGTTCATGCACACCAGCCCTGAGTGGCTGAACACGCTCATTCGCTGTGGATTCTAGGACACGTCAGCAGGTCACTGCATTTTTATCAGCTGTGGCAAAACGGCAGCAGAGACCAAACCTCCTCACCTGCTCTTCCAGGCCTGACTTGATGGCATCCCTGGCTGCATCCACTCTGGAAAAGAAATGAGGCACTGAGAATGTGTGTCATAAAATGATGCACTCAACACTGGCCTTAGGGACAATGTGTGTGATGCCTACCAGAACTCGGTACAAACAGCCCCGCTCAGACTAATCACCCCCCAAAATATTCTATTATCGCACACAGAGGAGCTGAAGGCATGTTAATTACCACGCACAATACATGATTCAAACCATCTGATAAAAGCAAGAACAAGGAAACAAAACCCATGGACAGAAAGAACTCTCCCAAATTTCAGAAAATAATGGTCTTTTTTTTATACAATACTATTTTAGTTGTGTTTTTTGTTTGTTTGTTTTTGTGTTTTTGCATCTTGATTTTTGACCTGATTCAAGATATATTCAGTTCAGAGGTGGCCAAATATTCTTGTCTTCAACCACCTGTACTAGACTAGCCCCTCTGGCAGGGCCAATGTTAACCACAGGAGAAAGACATGATCATTTGCTGTGCACGGTCTTGCGTACAGATGCTTGTTGTAGAAGAGGTCAAGGTTGATGGTGGGGGCCTCATCAGGGTAGTTGTCTCCCCACTGAATCTCCAGCAGGAAAGTCTGGTAACTGGTCTCATCACCATACTGAAAGTAAAGAGGGGGTCATGGAACTTGATTTATAAACAGAAAACAGCAACTGTTGGTTGGGCTTGAAGTCTTTCCATGGTAACACCCCCCACCCCCCCACCCCCCTCCACATACTGAAAATATACATATTAGTACTGGCAACACATAAGGAACACCCCTGTCACTGTGTCAGTGTGAGCCACACACACAGTGTACATTCACGCAACATATACTCACACATGTGCACACAATACATTCATACCGGGGACAGGGATAGCTCAGTGGTTAGAGCGCCGGACTCGTGACTGAAAAGTCATGGGTTCAAATCCCTGTAGGAGCGGCAGGAGAATTTTCTTCTCCAGGGTCGACTTTCTGTGCTGACTCTTATTTCAGTATCTGTTCCACCCCCGTGTTACCGCAGTAGCATGTAAAAGATCCCGGTCATTCTGCTAAAGGTGCAGGTGGCAGGTTACAGCTAAACTCGCATACACCTTACGTATGTGGCTTTGCATGAAGCGACATGGTGCATGGTTGTATGGTGTACACATAACTTGCGCCGAGATGGCTGCAGTTTCATGTGGCACCAGCCATGCCAGCGCTTAAGTACACCACTTCGGTGGATATTCAAAAAACGCGCTATAAAAAGCTTGTCATTCACGTAGAACCACAGGCGAGCGCAGTGAGTCTGCTCAAGAGAGCAGAGAATAGCGCTATATAAGTGATCATCAATCAATACCACATACTCATTCACAGCGCACACACACATGCAAATATATAATTCACACCACATACATACATTCACACCACACACACACTTACATTCACATCACATGCCCATACATTCACACCACCCACATACATTCACACCATACACACACTTACATTCACATCACATGCCCATACATTCACACCACACACATACATTCACACCATACACACACTTACATCCACATCACATGCCCATATGTTCACACCACACACATATATTCACAAATTCCGAGCAATGGTTTACAACAGCCTTCCTCTGACCACTGCCACAATTGATTATACCACAGGTCTCGCAAAAATTGTCACAGAATGGTTTATTTTTTATTTTTTACTGGTGCTCAAATGGCTGTCTGTTTGCACGAGACAACTCACATCAGGTGTTTCTTTTATAACCACATTGCTTATGCCAGCACAAATAAAACCCAAATCGTCTGAATTGAGATGGAACTCTTTTTTGTTTTTGTTTTGTTTTTGCATGGGGCTGATGTGCCTCATATTTATTTGCATGCCTGGACGCTATGTTGCTTCCAGTCTTATTAGTACCCAGACACTTGGAGGGTACTGACAGTATTGGTGGACAGCTGTGGACCATTCAGTGGCATAACCAATTCTGACAGAGTTTGGAGGAAGGTGCCAAAAGTGATGCTTGGAATGTGATACATTCACACACGCTGTACACAATCCATCCATATATACATATACCACATGTCCACACCACACAATCCATCCATATACCACACAGTCCATCCATATACCACACAATCCATCCATATACCACACAATCCATCCATATGCCACACAGTCCATCCATATACCACACAATCCATCCATATACCACACAATCCATCCATATGCCACACAGTCCATCCATATACCACACAGTCCATCCATATACCACACATCCACATCCAGATATCCACACAGAGAGAACAGTGCAGCAGAGCCTCAACACAGGCACTGGAAGCAGCATCAGCATTTGTTTAGTTGAAGAAGGCCCTCTTTTTATCACATTTACTGAGTTAACCAGGAATGAAATTTGCATTAACTGACCAGCAATGACCACAGCATAAAAGCATTTCTCCATCTATACCAACAGGCTAAACGCTAACTCACCAACTTGATCATTACTTCCTCGGAATGAATCAATCTGTTTCTGTACCTAGGGCCAACACCAATATGGTGGGTGACACACTGTCTTGAGGCAGTGAGGTGTGTAACCAGTGACTGTAATGTGAGTACCTTGTACTGATAAGAGGTGCTGCTGATCTGTTTAAAGTTGCTGTCTCCATCGTAGATTGACTGTAGAACCTCCACCTCCTCCTGAAGTCATAAGTCAAAACCACCAGTGAACAGCATGTCAGTACACACACCCCCCCAAAAACAACAAAACCACCAGTGAACAGCATGTCAGTACACACCCCCCCCCCAAAAACAACAAAACCACCAGTGAACAGCATGTCAGTACACCCCCCCCCCAAAACAACAAAACCACCAGTGAACAGCATGTCAGTACACCCCCCCCCCCCCAAAACAACAAAACCACCAGTGAACAGCATGTCAGTACACACACCCCCAAAACAACAAAACCACCAGTGAAACAGCATGTCAGTACACACACCCCCAAAACAACAAAACCACCAGTGAACAGCATGTCAGTACACACACCCCCCAAAACAACAAAACCACCAGTGAACAGCATGTCAGTACACACCCCCCCAAAAAAACAACAAAACCACCAGTGAACAGCATGTCAGTACACACCCCCCCCAAAACAACAAAACCACCAGTGAACAGCATGTCAGTACACCCCCCCCCAAAAAAACAACAACAACAAAACCACCAGTGAACAGCATGTCAGTACACCCCCCCCCAAAAACAACAAAACCACCAGTGAACAGCATGTCAGTACACACACACCCCAAAACAACAAAACCACCAGTGAACAGCATGTCAGTACACACACACCCCCAAAAAAACAAAAAAAACACCAGTGAACAGCATGTCAGTACACCCCCCCCAAAAAAAAAACCCACCAGTGAACAGCATGTCAGTACACCCCCCCCCCCCCCAAAAAAAAAAAACACACACCAGTGAACAGCATGTCAGTACACCCCCCCCCCCCCCCCAAAAAAAAAAAAAAACCACCAGTGAACAGCATGTCAGTACACCCCCTCCCCCCCCCAAAAAAAAAACCCACCAGTGAACAGCATCTCAGTACACCACCACCACCACCACCCCCAAAAAAAACCCACCAGTGAACAGCATGTCAGTACACCCCCCCCCCCCAAAACCACCAGTGAACAGCATGTCAGTACACCCCCCCCAAAAAAAAATACAAAAAAAAAACCCACCAGTGAACAGCATGTCAGTACACCCCCCCCAAAAAACACAACAACAACACACACACCAGTGAACAGCATGTCAGTACACCCCCCCCCCCCCCCCCAAAAAAAAAAAAAAAAAAAGAAAAGAAGAAGAAACCCCTAACCTCACATCTCACCCCCCCTCACCTACACACTCTCTCTCTCTAAGTCTCACACACACATATGCTGGAAGACAGGGAGCGACAGAACACCAAAAAAATTTCAAGAGTGCCCACTTGCATCCAGAATGCTGTTTCAAGCCTGCTGTGCTCCATTTCAAACAGCTGTAAGTGTAACAGTACTAACAGTAACACACAACAACCTTGAATCAGACAGTGGCTCAGAATCAACCCTGAATCAGAAAGCGGCTCAGAATCAACACTGAATCAGAGAGTGGCTCAGAATCAACACTGAATCAAAGAGTGGCTCAGAATCAACACTGAATCAGAGAGTGGCTCAGAATCAACACTGAATCAGACTGGCTCCAATTAAATCAACACATCAGAGTGTCTCAAAATCAACACTGAATCAGAGAGTGGCTCAGAATCAACACTGAATCAGAAACTCAAACAGATGGATGTAATGGTCCTTGTTTGAGAATTTAAACTTGCAACATGCACACACACACACAGAAGCTGTTCCTGCAAAGAAACCCGACACTGTGACAAGAAGCAAGGGCAAACTACAAAACACTGAGTCCAGGCCCTAATAATAATACTTTTAATACTATATAATAGTCACTTACCGTAGTACTAATCGTCAACAATACTGCCACAGCACTTTCAGATCTACTGGTTATCTGATACACAGACACACATACCTCTTGCTGTTCTTGGCAACTCATATTTGTTGATTATCACAGTGTATCTTGTCACACTCAGAGACCTGTCTCTGTTCCTTTACAAAACACCAGCAGTGTGGGTTACTGTTTTCACGACATCCTGAAACAAAGTGAACAAGAACAGTTTTGTTTTTATTTAAAAATAAATAAATAGATACTGTGGCTTCTGTACTAGAAAATTCAAATACACATTGTTGTTTTTTATAACTGAAAACAATTAATTTTTTTCGGTATCTAAGATATTATAACATGTTAAATGTGCAACAACCGGGACTGCAGAAACACACCAGTCCAGTCACCTGAGACAGGTACTGATGTAGAAAAGCACCAAGACACGTCACCCGTAGCCAAAAGCCAGTAGCCAACTGGACAAGTGAACAAGGTCTAACACTGCTGCTGGCTCAGAAACATACAAATAGTGCAACAGTTGAAGCACACCAATGAAAAAGCTGACTCAGTGACTCTGGCTATTCCTAACAGGAGAGGCGAAGAGAGAAACACTGACAGTATACGACCCATCTCACTATGCATGCCTTGCGTAGACCTATGTTAGAGAAATGAGAAATATTCAGCAGAAGAGATTCATGCTGGATGCGGGGATTCCTCCTTTAATTTCAACAGTTCAAGACCACTATTTCACAAACCTTACCTTCAATTTTTTTTTTTTTTTTTCAATTTGAGTCAACCTCTCGCCAAGGTAAGTTTATACGTATGTTTTCTTCATCTTTAGGCTAGCCTCAGGAAAGCGGTTCTGCTGTATCAGTGTATGCATACATCTACTAGAGTACTACTACTAGTTGGACACAATGCCAATGGAAAAAAGCTTCACAAATTCTGCAGACTGTTTATTCATGAATTCTTTACAACTATGTAAATGTACAGTTTGATTACTTCCAATTAATCAAACTAAATGCATTTGGGTCATCTGGAAAAGGATACTGTACTGAGTATCCTATTCCTACACTGGTGTTTTCTTCATCTTTAGGCTGAAGTTTATGGAAAAAATCCTAATGTATAATATATATACGTGTACATTTACCCTGGGGTCAAGCTAACTGAACAATTAGTCTCGGTTGATGCATAACATTCAGCATCACTCATTCACTTGTATGAAAAATGCATACTTCAAACCAACACTAGAAGTGGGACTTGGCAACAAGATGCAGTTAAAGTTGAAGCTGCTACCACTTTCTCTCATTCATATTTGGTGTCACTGTCAATGAACTTTTTGCTTAAATTGTTTCTGTAATCTTCTATATTCAAATAAATGTATACACTAATCATGACTAATGCCATGGTATGACTAGACATATTGGGTTATTCCAAATCATATTTCTGGGATCAAGTCCTCTATCAACAGCCCCAGAAAATATCCCAGAAAGGTTTGGCAAGATATATGTGCGATTTATGTTTCATTTCAGATACAGGTTAAAATTAATCATCTGTCAGTGTGCCAAATTTTATTCACTGATAAGGTGCTACAAACTAGTTTTAAGCAAATTAAGGTTGCAGTGGCCAGCTTTCCGTGAAGCACATAATTATGACCTTATAGTCTGAAAATTACAGTAAAATGACTAAGCATATGCGTTATAAATGCCATTTGTTTTTACATCATCCAGAACCAGGTCAGTCCCGCCCTTCACTGTCTCGATAATGTCAACAATTTATACCAAATCATACTTGAAAAAGTTAAAGAATAACTCAATAAGACCGTATTTTATCAAAGGTTTTTGACATTACCAAAAGAATTTCATGTCCATGACTTGATACTGATAGCCTGTCTAAAAACGTCTGTTAAAAGTCCATACTTTCGTTGTTAAGTAGCCTGTAAGTGTTACGATGTAAAGTGTTGCTGTCACCTCAGTCGGTCAACACACGTTTCTTACACGTGCGGAAGTAGGGCTATCTCGCGACCTTGACAGAGTTGCCCTTCCTCTAGGGAGAAGTCATTATATCTTGTAAGTTCAAAAAAATATACAAGCTATTTTACCCAAAGTACTTAGAAATCTTCAAAGTTCTCGCAAATAAATGTGAAATATAATATCATAACAAATATATCATCATCAAAAAATTGTACTAAAAACTTATACTTATATTTCCAATTTGGAAAAAAAGCTGATCCCTTATATAACACCACAAATTCTATTTAGTCGACTGCGCGACCGCAATCGGAGTCTTTCCCAAAATGGAGCCGACAAACACACAAGGTATGGCAGTATTTCTAATGATATGAGAAAATGGTTTCTGTGAAAAATTAGATAGCAATGGATTTGAAAATTCTGTTCAGTTGTCCCAGAAACAATCAGAAGTAGCAGAGTTGCTGTGGTTTGGTGAATCGAAGGGACTGCGCTCTTAGTAAGAGAGAAAACTCCGATAAATGTCAAATTCAAGAGACTGGCAATGGTAGCGTCCCATGTTTGCCATAATAAGGGAGAGAACACCTGTTTTTACGTATTTTTTTAAGAGAGTATGGGTTGCGTCCCACGTGAATTTATTCCGTCAACGTGCTGTGTGAACTTGACAACTTGTTATTTTACACCCAGTCACCCAGCACGGTTATTTCAGGGTTATACTGTGTAAAAAGTGTTTGAAGCAATGATTGTTTTGGAGAGAAAAAAAGAAGTAAAAAAATTAAACTGTACATTAAGAAAAATCAGCATCCAAACACATAAAAAGTTTAAAATAAAAATTTAAAACTTCTGTGTTTGGATGTTGATTTTTTAATGCAAATTATTTTAATTTATTTTTATTGCCAAATGTGTAACAATAAGTTACCATTGTAAGTAACACAGATAACCATGTCATCTTTTAAAGCCAAACTGAAAACCTTCCTCTTCTCACAGTATTTCCATCCTAACTAATATAACTTATAAGTACCCAGTTTCTGCTACAGTCCCTAATAAGCCTTATGGTTTCTGTGGACGTTAAGCACCATGTTTACTTACTTACTTACAGTCAGTGTGTGTGTGTTTGTAGTGCTTTTTTATATATTTTTTTTACTCTATGTAAATTGTTTTGGTAGGACTATGCTCTACATGTGTATAGAATATCATATTTAGGTTAATATGTATCATGCAAGTGCTCAGGGCGTTGATGAGTGCATGATAAATGTACATTATACCAATACCGTTAAAAAAACTGTGGTCAAATTCATGTACTATGATTATAACATTTCATGCAGGTGATGTATGTATCGGTATATTGATTGCATAACCTTTTGTATTATGAGTTTGTAAGTGGTATCCTGCATCTGATGAGACTTTGTGTTTTGCGTTCTATTTCCAGTTGCACTGGTGGAAAGCAACGCTCAGCCAATGGGCGTGCAGCTGGTGAACTCCAGAAAAACCAACAAGACGTCCAGTCCTATGGACCTGGTTGAGCTGGCCAAACAAGTTCAAAAGGTCAGCTATTTTTAGTCAGTAGTTTTCTTTTTAATAATAAAGAGGATTTCTAGAGTGCACATCTACTGCACAAGGTGGGGAGCACAGGGTGCTTTACAGTTACACTAACAGCACACACACATGCAGGCACGCACACACACACACGCACATGCACACACGCACACTGACACACACAATTGGATGGGGGTATAGGCATGGCTGTGACAAACAGTTATTGAACAGGTGGATCTTGAGGGCAGCTTTAAAAAAGGAGGCAGAATCAGAGTGGTGGAGTGTTTGAGGCAAATTGTTCCAAACAGATGGACCATGGTCATTTTTGTGGTTATGCATTTTGTAAAAAAAAAATCATGATTTAGTTGTTGAAAAGGTTTCATTTTGAAAGGGTGGTGATAAAAGCCTGGATATCTTGGGCTGGTGATGTTGGAACTACAGGCTGGTTTGGTGGCATGTGAGCTGCAGTCTTTATTTTACTTTTTTCCACCCACTCTCACTAACTTCTCCAGCTTGGTAGAAAAACACATGGGATACCCATTTATGAAAATATATTTTTGTTTCTTCTGTTGGAGAGGGAGTGTGTCTTTTTTAAAATATATATATTATAACAACAGGGGATATTTTTGTCTGACAGGCTGATGAATTCACACGGGCTAACGCATGCAGTAAGCTAACTATCATCGCAGATCAAATCAAGTATCTTCAAGAACAAGCTAAGAAGGTAGGTCACCAAGTCTTCTGTCTTCCCCCCACAGTTTCCATGTAATACTTTGGTGCACCAATTGTTTTAATGCCCAATCCAGCAGACTTGAATCCAGATTCCAAAAGATAAGTGTGCTGCATGAATATTATTTTTAATCACTAATGGTACACACAGACACGACTTTAAACATGAAAGGATTTCAGTGTGTCAGAATTATGCTTTGTGTAGTTTTTGAGGTTCTGATCTTTTAGAAGTTTTACTTGTGTGTGTGTGTGTGTGTGTGTGTGTGTGTGTGTGTGTGTGTGTGTGTGTGGTTGGCATGTGGGGTGTGTGTGTGTGGTAGGTATGTGAGTGTATGTGTTTATGGTGTGTATGTGTGTGAATGGTGTATATATGTGTCAGTTTGAAGTGGGCAAGGATGCTGGATTTTATGGACGCATTGGATACATTCCACTTTCTGGTCCTCATTTTGTTTGCTGTGCACTATTCAGACACTGGAAACGGCTCACCGAGACAACATGCTGCACCACGCCGCCTGTAACCTAGTGAAGAGGCCGGGCACCATGTATTACCTGTATGAACGGGAATCAGGCCAACAGTACCTGTCCATCCTGTCGCCTCAGGTGAGTCGCTCAGTCCTGCTACCAGTGGGAGGATAAGTAAGTAACTCGTTTTTTACGCCCAGTCTGCCATGACGGTTATATCAAGATGACAGAGACAGTGAATAGCACTCAGCATGTGAGTCATAACAAGAAACACATAGACCGAGATCATCTGAATAAATATCACCAGAAAACACAGACCTGGATCATCTGAATAAATATCACCAGAAAACACATAGACCTGGATCATCTGAATAAATATCACCAGACATGCACAGGAATACAAAGTGGATAAACTCTGAGGTCACTGAGTTAAAAAATCTGGAACAAGAATGACTGCTAGTGCTCTAATGCAAGACCCAAACACACAAAAGGTTTGAAATAGTGTCGTTTATTAGGACAAAACACAACATGAAGAGTGTTGTTTGTTAGGACAAAACACAACATGAAGACTGTTGTTTATTAGGACAAAACACAACATGAAGAGTGTTGTTTATTAGGACAAAACACAACATGAAGAATGTTGTTTATTAGGACAAAACACAACATGAAGAATGTTGTTTAGGACAAAACACAACATGAAGAATGTTGTTTATTTGGACAAAACACAACAGGCACATTTTCGCAGTAATCTCCCTTTTCAAACCACAAAACAACACTTGAGGAACAGTTGATTCCAAAACAGCAGACACCAGAACAACCTAACAAAGCAGTTAACAGTTCAGCTAAAAGCTGATCAGTATTGTACATCTCCTTTTTCTTCTTCTTTAACTGTTAAGTGTTGTTTTGTAGCTTGAAAAAGGAGATTACCTCAAAAGTGTGCATGTTGTGTTTTGTTGCAATAAAGGCCTGGTCTTAATTACGCATTCACTTTTGACACACTGTCAAGTCTGGACCGACTGGAGTTCTTGATACAGACAGCGTTAATCCCAAGTTTGATGTTGTGACATTTTTGAGATTTAGTGAGATTTTTAACCAACCACAGAGGCTGGCTGTTGTGTGATGAATGAACAGGGAGCTTGTCACACTTTGCATTGACAGTTTCAATAGAAGTAGCATATTTACCCAGTTTATATCTGTAGACAAGGAATCAGAAATGAGGATGACAGCTAGCATTCTAAAACAAGATTCAAGCACATGAAAGAACGCTTTTTTTTAGTATGACCGTATACAACACAGGCTGGCAAAAACTGGCATGTTGTGTATTGTCGTATTAAACAGGATTTTTAACGTAGTGTTTTGATTTTGTAGGCAGATTCAGAAAAACCAAGGGGCCCTTGACAAACGCTAGTTTAATGTCATATGTCCGCCAACAAAATAAGCCTTGACCTTCAGTTCAAAACTGAAAATGGCTGATGTGGACACGACACACGAAAGACAAGGTAATGCAACAACTGCCCGATCTACGTGCTGCTTTTGTTGTGATTGCTGCTTGGGACATGGAAGGCCAAGTTGATTCCACCAAGCAGTATTAAATATGCACTGAGAACTATTGTTGAATGCATGGAGAATGGAAGGTGAATACTCACCAAAGCTCTTGCATGAGGAGTACACTGGTTTTAGGTGAGGGCGCTGCTTCATTTTTTTAGCGGTTTTGTTAGTATTGGACTAACCAGATTTTGATTATGATAAATTGATATACACCATTTGTAGCAGTCACAAGTGATTGTCATTGTTTTTTCCTTCAGATCCTCTCCTTGGGGCTCTGGAGAAAGAATAGGTCGTTAACTTCTTAGACTTGCTGTCAAGACAAAATGTCAGTTTTCTGTGCAGCTGATTTGTTCATGTTTTCCACAGGAATGGGGTGCCTCCTGTCCACACGCATTCGTCGGCGCCTTCCGCCTGGAGTACGACATGTCGTGGACGCCAATAGAGGAAGTGGAGAAACGCAGCGAGGAGATCGCTCTGATGGACAAGATCTACAACGCCCAGCAAGCCATCACAGACTCGCAGTTTACGCTGCAGGGAAAAATGAAACCCGGCACCAGCTCTCCACAAATCAAAGACGTTTCAGAAAGTGCAGCTGCAAGCTCCCCGTGACGTGACCTGTTTATGGATTTGTGTGGATGGCGAACAGTTTACAGCTGCAAGCTCCCCGTGATGTGACCTGTTTATGGATTTGTGTGGATGGCGAACAGTTTACAGCTGCAATCATGACTGTGATCTGTGCTTTTTGTGGAAGGAGTGAGTGGAATTGTGAGAACTTACAATGTTTACTGAAGTCATCCAGAGAAGTACTGTAGAGTGACTTCGTTGGGTGGGTGTATTTTTTTTTTTTTTCCTGCTCAAACAGTGTTGATGTGTACTTTGGAGAGTTTCGTCACATTTCTTAGCCATCATCATTAAGTAGAAAGAAATTTTAATTAGACAATAATTATGAAGTTCACACAATGACAACTGCTTTTTGAAGCAATAAACAGATGAGACACTAACAGAGAAATGAAAACTGATCTACCTATAGCTTTCACTTGGTGTTTTGAGTATCAATTTTTATCCCTATTTTCTTTTGTAAGTGCATGTATGTAATTATCACCTTGCTGTGAACAGACATAAAATTTGGATGTATGTATCTCACGGCTGTTTCCTAGGCTTGAAATCAGGCGCTTCAGCTGCTCACTGGCTGAGCTGTTTTTAGCTCCCCACACACACATCTGCTCTGTCAGTGGAATCTAGGTCAGTAGCAGCGGTGGTCAGTACTAGCCCACTGCCTTCTCACTTTCCATTTGGCTGGATTGCCACATGTGTAGCGTTGTTTACACACCCTGGGTGGCTTCTGGAGAGTTGGGCCCGATTTTAAGTGAAGGTTTCCTGTAGTGGATATATTGATGTTGTCATGTATCAGGGTGTGTACAGAAAAATCCTTTCAAAATTCACAAACTTTTCACAAACCTTTTCACAAACCACATTTACTGATAATACACAAGATAGAAACTAAATCTTACCCGAGCATATGAACGAAGTGGAGAAAGCTGGCAGTAAAACAAGGGGACGGCAAAGGTAGAGGAGCATGGGTTAAGGAAATTAGACATGGAGCAGGGTACAAAACATGCACACACACACACACACACACACACACACACACACACACACACACACACACACACACACACAGGAGGGGCTGAGCGAAGGGTTAGCAAAAGGGAGTGGTGTCACTGGTTGCTGCTGACTTCAGCTTCTTATCGATCAGCATCTCCAGCTCCTTCACTGCAGTCATCTTGTCCTTGACACTCCTCCGAATGGCATTTGATTCAGCCAACAATGCAAGTCTCCCATACTTCTCAGTATCAAGAGCCTTCTTCTCAGCTGATATCTCCATGGATGCAACGTCAGTTTCCAGGCGGCTCCGTTTGGTCTTGAGATCGTCCACTTCTTTGACTTTGACCTTCCTCTTGAGAGCTTGATTCTCGGCTGCCTTCTGTCTTTTCCGGTCCCCCAAGTGCTGTTCATACTTGCTTCTTGCACTGGAAGTGTGGCTCAGCAGCTCCTTGGTCAGGGAAACGCAGGTTGGTCTTCCAGCTTTCCTCACTGCTTGATGAATCAGCCATCTTGCTACTAGACTTTCTTTCTTCAGGTTTTCAACTGTTGTCTGTTTGTGGATGCTGAAGCCACGCTCAACGGTTGCCTGGCTGTGTGACAGCAGCATCGCTTGTTGAGACACCTCCCACAGCTCAGTGAAGTCCTTCTAGTCGTTGAGCTGAGCATGCGTAAGCTGGTCCTCTCTGTCACATATGGAGGTGTTCATACATGTGTGTATGTGTGTGTGTGTGTGTGAGAGAGAGAGAGAGAGAGAGAGAGAGAGAGAGAGAGAGAGAGAGAGAGAGAGAGAGCGCGAGACTTGGTGCTTTACACCCAGTCAACCATGGTTATATGGGGGGTAGGTGGGGGGGGGGGGGGGGGGGGTGGGGTGATCACAGTGAGTTATATGCCTGGTAAAAATGTTCCTGATACAAACATTGCCATTCCCCTATCCCTTATTTATTTGTTTGAAATCTCCACGCATTATTATAAAAAAATATGTTAAAAAATTAACGCCATCTCAACCCACTGTACTCAACGCTGGCTAATTTCAACTCTTGAAAATCACTTACCCTTGCTGTGACTGGCAAGAACTCCTTCTCCCATGGCAGTGATATCAACAGTCTTCTTGCACATTGTGCAAAAAGCCTTCTGTAGCTGGTTCCATCTTTCCGTAGCCAATGCTTGTAAGCTGGCTTTTCCAGCCAAACGTCATTGAACACGCAAAACTCCAGCATGATGCTCGCAATATGGCACGGAAAAGCAACACGCAGGTACGCAACTCGTCCGCACGTCCAGTAAAGGGGCGCAACCCTTATTGTAGCCGATGACCATTGCACTCTATCAGTCAAAACTAATTTTGCATGGCGATTTTGTAAAAATAATTTACTACTGTTCGGTCTTGGGAAATGCAGTTTCTGACTGATAAGCTGATAGTTTTTCCGTATCACTCTGAAGACCACAAAATTCACAAACTTTCACAGACCCCCCTCAGTTTTCACAGACTTTCAAGGCCTTGAAAAAGCTTATCCCATTTTCCCCAAACTTTCAAAGACCGTGTGAACCCTGTGTATGTATGTTGTTTAGCTGAGAAAAGTGTATGCACCTCAAAATGTTGGTGTTTCATACCTTTTGTGCGTATACCAGCTACTATGTGCAGTCTAATAGTTTGCATGAAATGGCTCTGGTGCCAAAATGGGGTATTATTTACACCCCGCCTTGGACGTTTCTGGAGAGTCTAGCCTGATTTTAAGTGAAGGTTTCCTATAGTGGATACATTGATGTTGTGATGTGTGCATCTTGTTTTCCTGAGAAAGGTGTGTGCACCTCACAATATTGTTGTATAGTTCACACTTTTTTGTGTTTACCATGCAGTTTGTTGTTTTGCATGAAATGGTTTTGTTGCTGCATGAAATCTAAAACGTTTGACCAAGCATGCTTGGTGCCTGTGTAATCTTCAAAATACGAGTTTTTCAATGGTCTGCTGTATGTGCTGAAATGGCGCTGGGAAAGGGAGGGGCGAAAGACAGCTGCCATAATTTACTGCTGGCAGCAGCAGCAGCGTCCATAGCAGAACCGCTCAGCTGTCACATGACTAAAGAGGCCCACCTGCATAGCTGACCTAGATTCTGGGGCATTGGCTCTGACCAGCGCTCCAACTAAAGAGGCCTCTGGGAACAGCTGTGATCTCGGTATGTTGCCTGCGAAAGGTGTTTACACTGAAAACGTGCAACAAATGCGTATTGTCTAATTAAAAGTTGTTTTTGACCTTTGTTTTGATCTCGATCATTGGCATCTATGTTTGAACTTTGATCTTCCTCGGGCACCATGAGTAGAATGCATGCAGTTGACCCTTGTCACAGACAGCCCCAAGACTGTTGATGATGATGGTGCATGCTTCTATAAAGCTCTTGAGCAGACTCGCTGCGCTTTTGTTGCATGTGATCGTAACCGAGTGACTGTTACTTTTTGTAGCTCATTTTAAATATCCACCAATGACGTATGTGCAGCGCTTTCGTTGTTACATGGCTGGTGCCACATGAAACTGCTGCCGTCTCTGCGTGTTCTGTGTACATCATGCACCATGTCATGTCACTTCATGTGATGCCACAAACATAGTGTTCACTATTCTATGCTCACAGCCCCGAGGTAAAGAACTATTTGTCCTGCATCTTGCTTTCCATGCTTTATGCTAGAACTAACGTGTACGTAGCAAATGATTATGTTACACATATTAATGGGTTGGTTCCTTTAAGTCACTGCCCAGTTGTCTTTTACTTAAGCTATTTGATCCTAGTAAAATGTTCACAAGGAATAAACAGTTCAGTTTATCGTGTCTTGGAATATTGTTTACAGAGTTTTAGAACAGTCATTATTAATCAATGAACAGATGACACAAACTCAGGACACTGTTTAGGATAATCTAAACGCATAAGAGGTTAAAAAGAATGCTGTTTATTATGACAAAACACAACATGGTGTTTAGCAAAAATCTGATTTCAACAGGTCCTGTGGAATTTTATAGTCTGAGTGTTCAGGGATTCTGAGTGACATGTCATCAGTCAGTTTGAACCTTTCCCAATGAATATGCATGAGATGGGGTCACTAGGAAGGCCAAGACCAGAAACCAGGCTTAGGAGTGGAGGCTGTGACGCAGAGAAAACCTCTACACACTCTCGCCATTTCTGCACAATCAACACACTCCCCACCTCTGCACAATCTCCCCACCTCTGCACTCTCCATCTCTGCACTATCTACACTCTCCCCATCTGTGCACAATCTCCCCACCTCTGCGCAATCTACACTCCCCATCTCTGCACAATCCACACTCTCCCCATCTTTGCACAATCCACACACTCCCCCCACCTCTGCACAATCTACACTCTCCCACCACCTCTGCACAATCAACACTCCCCATTTCTACACACTCTCCCCATCTCGGCACAATCCACAGTCTCCCCACCTCTGCACAATCTACACACTCCCCCCACCTCTGCACAATCCACACTCTCCACCTCTGCACAATCCACACTCTCCCCATCTCTGCACAATCTACACACTCTCCCCACCTATGGGCAGTCTACACACTCTCCCCCCATCCCTGCACAATATACACACTCTCCCCACCTCTGCACAATCAACACACACTCCCTACCTCTGCACAGTCTAGCCTTGCTTTTGGTCTTTTGACCCGCTGTGACCAAGCTCACTCAAAATGGTCAATTCAGGCCAGAAAATCAATACGACAACCAGCCACAAGAGAGAAAAATGAAGAAACCCCAACAGAAAAGACAATGCCGACTGTAAAAGAAAGAGGTATGGCCAGAAAACCATCAGAGAGAGAAATTCTTGTGTGGAAGGTTTTATGCGCATCATAAAGTGATCATTCATTCACTGTATCATTGTCATTAATTGAACAGATGACAAACGGCCCCACTCTCACCATGACAATCACATCACCTTCACTGCAAAACAAAAACAAAATCATTCTTGTTCAATGACATTGCACCTTTTATTTCCAGCATGCAATCATGATCAACTGCGCACATGATTAAAACTGGCAACATAAACAGCTGATGGTCGGTGACTTGGGCACCTATTTTGTCGGCCATCACCTCACAGTTTCTCACATCTGAATGAAACTTCATGCATTCCCCAAGCAAGTGTACCCTCGTGACACAATCCCAACAAAACCCTTTAATTTGTCAACAAAAGGTAAACCCAAATAAACAAAAGAATATCCCAATCCTCCACATGCTGGCAACTACGGCACCCATAATGTTACAGAGGCTTTGTGCGTTTTGTTCCTTACTGGACGACCCCATGCAATATCAACTAAGCGTTCGCAGTCGGCATCTGCTGCCAAGTAAATACATGCAACGGCAGTCGTAAGCAGCCCGTCACCACAACGTACCATCAGGGCACCATGCTTCAAAACACTGCCGCCAGCCTACGTGTGTAGAAAGATTGGGTGCCTGAGTTGCCAACGTCCAAAATACAGGGATACACGCCAGACAACCTACATGAAAAGCATAGTCGTGCAAGTCGCCCACATTAGATCAATTGCAAAGTTCTTAGCACTGAACACTAAGGTCAGTGTTCCAGTACGATGTATCATGAAGTTCTTAGCACTGAACACTAAGGTCAGTGTTCCAGTATGATGCATCATGATGTTCTTAGCACTGAACACTGAAGGTCAATGTTCCAGTAAATTCCCACAATCCTCTATTCACTGCCACACAATTCCTCGATCACCTCGCGTTTCAGTTTCAAAGCCTTACAAAAAAACTGAAAATATCTCAACTTCAGTACATGTATTTACAAAATCCCAACAGATGTTAGTACATAACCAGTACTAAAAAACTTCCACAGATGCACAGTGACAAGGTCACATCAATCCAACACCCTCAGTGTCAAGGTCACATCAATCCAACACCCTCAGTGTCAAGGTCACATCAATCCAACACCCTCAGTGTCAAGGTCACATCAATCCACCACCCTCAGTGTCAAGGTCACATCAATCCAACACCCTCAGTGTGTCACTTTACTGTTAAATCAAGTTTCGTGCTGCATCAAGTAGAAGGCAATAGTATGACCCTACCTTCAAAGAAAACAACCTTGACCTTATTCACAAACCACCACTTAGATAACAGGAAATTCCTCTTCATCCTGAACACCACTGAAAAGTTCATCCCCATCAAGTCTAGCCCAACAGAACGCTTGGTAGCAAATCAACACAGCCTGATGAAATGATACATGTGTATATGTGTATATATATATGAATCAGCCACGTTCATGTGGAAATAGGCCTGCATGAGATGTTCCGCACAACGGCCATACAGCGGTCACAGCTTAGGAGCACACGCCCACAAGAGATGGGACAAACTTGCCGTTACCTGGGTCCAAAGAGATCCTACACACACCTTGTTTAGAGTGAGTCTATCATCTATGCTGTCATTGTAATGGCACACACCTGGCGTGCTATAGAGTACCTGGTGTGCTACAGAGTGAGTCTATCATCTATGCTATCACTGTAATGGCACACACCTTGTGTGCTATTAGAGCGAGTCTATCATCTATGCTATCACTGTAATGGCACACACCTTGTGTGCTATGAGAGTATGTCATCTACACTATCATTGTAATGGCACACACCTTGTGGACTATGAGCGTGAGCATGTCATCTACACTGCCACTTTAATGGCACACACCTTGTGTGCTATGACAGTATAGATAGAGTATGTCATCTAAACTATCATTGTAATGGCGTCTTGCCACCACTTCCAGAAAGGAAATTTAAGTATGGAAGTCTTGAGGGGGGGGGGGGGGGTGGCGGCACTGAACTGATACTATTTCTTTTCCAAGCATTACAAATACCACAGGGAGAATGTACACACGCAATAACAGGTCATGACTACACAAAACAAAAACAAGTTTTTTTCTTCTGTGAATGTTAACTGTGCAATGCAACCTTCAAGAGACGAGAAGTGTCATCATGCAGAAAGTCTGGAATGAAATTTCTGCCATTTTCACTGAAATGGACTGTGCTACCAACAAAACACCATCCAAACTAGGGTCTAAAAAACAACTCATGATGATTTCACAACAAAAGTTCAATTCGTGAAGGAGAAAACCTCACCAAAAACAAACAAAATACGTAAGATTTTTCTCTCCTTTTCAAATCCTTGATGTTCATGTGTACCTTTATCAAGAATTTTCAAAGAACCAGGAATCAGTTCCATGAGTGGCAGTCTAGTCCACGCTGTCGCTAAGCAGGAGTTGTAGTCTAGCCCACGCTGTCGATGAGCACGCAGTCACACTGCGACCGCAGCAAAGTGTGCAGCATTCCTGACCACTGCTGTTGCTCTCCAAGCTGGTGACAGACCACAGGCTGTCATCCTGTCAAGATGGAGGTGGTGCTTGCAGTCTTGGCAAGCCAGGAGGAACTGGGGAAACCAAAGCACTGAGCTGAGGGGGGTCAGGGATGTGGGGGTGTCAGGGATGTGGGTGGTGTGGGTGTCAGGGATGTGGGTGGTGTGGGTGTCAGGGATGTGGGTGGTGTGGGCGTCAGGGATGTGGGCGGTGTGGGTGACAGGGATGTGGGCGGTGGTGTCAGGGATGTGGGTGTCAGGGATGTGGGGTGTCAGGGATGTGGGTGTCAGGGATGTGGGGTGTCAGGGATGTGGGGTGTCAGGGATGTGGGTGTCAGGGATGTGGGCAGTGGTGTCAGGGATGTGGGGTGTCAGGGATGTGGGTGTCAGGGATGTGGGCAGTGGTGTCAGGGATGTGGGGTGTCAGGGATGTGGGCAGTGTGGGTGTCAGGGATGTGGGCAGTGGTGTCAGGGATGTGGGGTGTCAGGGATGTGGGTGGTGTGGGTGTCAGGGATGTGGGTGTCAGGGATGTGGGTGGTGTGGGTGTCAGGGATGTGGGTGGTGTGGGTGTCAGGGATGTGGGGTGTCAGGGATGTGGGTGGTGTGGGTGTCAGGGATGTGGGCAGTGTGGGTGTCAGGGATGTGGGCAGTGGTGTCAGGGATGTGGGGTGTCAGGGATGTGGGTGGTGTGGGTGTCAGGGATGTGGGTGGTGTGGGTGTCAGGGATGTGGGTGTCAGGGATGTGGGTGTCAGGGATGTGGGTGTCAGGGATGTGGGCGGTGGTGTCAGGGATGTGGGTGTCAGGGATGTGGGCGGTGGTGTCAGGGATGTGGGCGGTGGGGGTGGGGACAGCTGGAGGCTGGCAGCGAGCTCAGAGACCCAGCTTTGTGATCTCCTCCAGCAAGTGTTTGCTGTACTGCACGTAGTCCACTGGAGAGGCGCTGACGCACACAGTCTTCAGACGGCTCTCCTCCTGAAAAAACAGCAACAAAATCTTGGGTTACTGAGAACACACAGTCGCCAGACGTCTCTCTTTTTGCAGAAACAGCAACAAAAACTTGGGTTACTGAGAACGCAGTCACAAAGTTGCTTACATTCTCAACATTCACACATCAAAGGAACAAAAATTATGATGCAGCAGTGTGATGTACGCAGACAGACACCCTAGTGATTTTTCTACATTTTGCAAGGCTGCTGTTGCCTGGATTCAGGATCTTTCCATGTTAAAGTCTGGGTGCTCTACCTGTGTAAACACGGCTTTTGATGGCATGGAACAACCATAACAGGTGCAATGGAATTAAATGAAGAAACAGGACACTGTGATGGCAGAAACACTCTCAAGTCCCCTGAATCCAGTGAAATGCAGGCATGCATAAATCTGCATACCATTTGTATGCATACACACACAAAGGAGGCTGTTACAGGCTTACAGACTCTGTTGCATCCTTGCTCCTGTACTGGAACCCTGGTGCTTCAGGCAGTTCACCAGTCTCTGGCACCACACAGCCTTCACGCCACACCACACAGCCTTCACGCCACACCACACAGCCTTCATGCCACACCAGCCTTCATGCCACACCAACCTTCACACCACACAGCCTTCACACCACACCACACAGCCTTCATGCCACACCAGCCTTCACACCACACCAGACATCCTTCACACCACACAGCCTTCACGCCACACCACACAGCCTTCACACCACACCACACAGCCTTCAGGACACACCACACAGCCTTCATGCCACACCAGCCTTCACACCACACAGCCTTCATGCCACACCATACAGCCTTCACGCCACACCATACAGCCTTCACACCACACCAGACATCCTTCACACACCACACCACACAGCCTTCATGCCACACCAGCCTTCACACCACACCACACAGCCTTCACACCGCACCAGACATCCTTCACACCACACCACACAGCCTTCACACCACACCACACAGCCTTCATGCCACACCAGCCTTTACACCGCACCAGACATCCTTCACACCACACCAGACATCCTTCACACCACACCACACTCACGCCACACCAGACAGCCTTCAAACCACACCAGACAGCCTTCACACCACACCAGACAGCGTTCATGCCACACCAGCCTTCAAGCCACACTACACAACCTTCACGCCATACCAGCCAACCTTCAGGCTAGTCTGGCAAGTGGCATCAGTTCACCAATGTCTCGGGTACCAGACAGCTTTCCTGACACACCAGACCGCCTTCACGCCACACCACACAGCCTTCAGGACACACCACACTAACTTCATGCCACACCAGCCAGCCTTCAAGCCACACTAGACAAGCGGCATCAGCTGACAAGCAACATCAGTGGGAGAGGCCACGCTAGACAAATGGCATCAGTGGCAGAAGCCACACTAGACAAGTGGCATCAGCTGACAAGCAACATCAGTGGGAGAAGCCACACTAGACAAGTGGCATCAGCTGACAAGCAACATCAGTGGGAGAAGCCACACTAGACAAGTGGCATCAGCTGACAAGCAACATCAGTGGGAGAAGCCACACTAGACAAGTGGCATCAGCTGACAAGCAACATCAGTAGGAGAAGCAGGACTCACGTTGTACATTTCCACCTTGGTGCGCAGACGGAAGGTGTACTCCTTGAACAGCGCTTGCAGGAACACCTGGTCAAACGCCGCTTCGTTCTGCAACAGTCGTCACAACAGCTATACGTATGACAGTCGTCATGACAGTAATACACAACAGTTGTCATGACAGTTATCCGCAAGTCATCAAGGAGTGCAATGTGATGATGGGGTGGATAATGAAATGAAGAGACTGACAGTCAAGTGTTCTGTGGTAAATGTGTCAGGGTGGAGAAGGAAGCGATGGGGTGGAAGATGTCAGGGTGGAGACGGAAGCAATGGGGTGGAAGATGTCAGGGTGGAGACGGAAGCAATGGGGTGGAAGATGTCAGGGTAAGTGATGGGTGGAAGATGTCAGGGTGGATAAGGAAGCGATGGGTGGAAGATGTCAGGGTGGAGACGGAAGCAATGGGGTGGAAGATGTCAGGGTAAGTGATGGGTGGAAGATGTCAGGGTGGAGAAGGAAGCGATGGGTGGAAGATGTCAGGGTGGAGACGGAAGCAATGGGGTGGAAGATATCAGGGTAAGCGATGGGTGGAAGATGTCTGGGTGGAGAAGGAAGTAATGAGGTGGAAGATGTCAGAGTGGAGAAGGAATGGGATGGAAGATGTCAGGGTGGAGAGAAGGAAGCGATGGGGTGGAAGATGTCAGGGTGGAGAAGGAAGCAACAGAGTGGAAGATAAAGATGCAAAGAGTGAGCTGGGCCAGCAGCTTACGTTCTGTCTCATTTCTCCCAGCTCATCAGCCTTGACGTTCAGCAGCGTCTCTGCAGACTCTTGGAAACTGGTGACCCACTGGTGGCCTGAGTGGTCAGCCAGAGTGGACTGCAAAGTGGACACATACACCTTACACAGTGGACACACACCTCACACAATGGACACACACACCTCACACAGTGGACACAGACACACCTCACACAGTGGACACACACCTCACACAGTGCACACACACACCTCATACAGTGCACACACACCTCACACAGTGCACACACACACCTCACACAGTGTACACAAACCTCACACAGTGCATACACACCTCACACAGTGCACACACACTTCACACACACACAGTGTACACACACCTCACACAGTGCACACACACACACCTCACACAGTGGACACACACACCTCACACAGTGCACACACACACAGTGTACACACACCTCACAGTGTACACACACCTTACACACAGAGCAAACACACCTCACACAGTGTATACACACACCTCACACAGTGTACACACACCTCACACAGTGTACACACACCTCACACAGTGTACACACACCTCACAGTGTACACACACACTCACACAGTGTACACACACACACCTCACACAGTGCACACACACACTCACACAGTGTACACACACACCTCACACAGTGTACACACACACCTCACACAGTGCACACACACACACCTCACACAGTGTACACACACACCTCACACAATGTACACACACACACCTCACACAGTGTACACACACACACCTCACACAGTGCACACACACACACCTCACACAGTGCACACACACACACCTCACACAGTGTACACACACACCTCACACAGTGCACACACACACCTCACACAGTGACTGTATGGAGAAAAGGAGTGACCTTTCAATGGAACAATGACAGCACCAGCCTTACAGGGGTGGTTTTGCTTGACCTTTGTATGGAGAAAAGAAGTGACCTCTCAGTGCTGTAACCAATTTGGGAAAAGTTTGCAGGAAGGGGCCCAGAAAGTAAGGCCTGAAGTGTGGACCATGCACTCACCTGGAGAATCATGCACTCACCTAGAGAATCCTGATCACCTGGAGAATCATGCGCTCACCAAAAGAATCGTGATCACCCGGAGAATCATGCGCTCACCTAGAGAATAGTGATCACCTGGAGAATCATGCGCTCACCTAGCGAATCATGCGCTCACCTGGAGAATCACGAGCTCACCTGGAGAATCATGCGCCACTTGTAGTTGGGGAACTCGCGGCTGCACTTCTCACAGCGCCACAAGCCGTTGCCCTGGTCCACCAGCTTCTTGTTGCACATGTCCGTAGGGCACGCCTGAAGGAACGCAAAAACCCTCCATAAATGATTTGAAACGTGAAATTAACTTCCACACACAACCAGCAGTTTTCTGCAGCGCGGTGGTTGTTTCTGTCTGCTGCCCCCAGTCACAATAACTGTATGCTACATCCAGTCACACACAGTACCTGTATGCTACATCCAGTCACACACAATAACTGTATGCTACATCCAGTCACACACAATAACTGTGTGCTACATCCAGTCACACACAATAACTGTGTGCTACATCCTGTCAACACAACAACTGTATGCTACATCCAGTCACACACAATAACTGTATGCTACATACACACACAATATCTATGCTACATTCAGTCAACACAATAACTGTATGCTACATCCAGTCAACACAATAACTGTATGCTACATCCAGTCACACACAATAACTAACAACTGACTGCATGTCTATCAAGATGATCCCCACAGAAATATGAATTCAATAATACAGGAAAAGCTACTCTGAAATCAGAGGTTTACTACAGACAGAACTTCTGAGGCATCTGAACAGTGTGTGGTGAATGATCTGAACAGTATGTGGTGAATGATCTGAACAGTGTGTGGTGAATGATCTGAACAGTGGGTGGTGAATGATCTGAACAGTGGGTGGTGCATGATCTGAACAGTGTGTGGTGAATCATTTGAAGTGTGTGATGAATCATCTAAACAGTGTGGTGAATCATCTGAAATGTGTGTGGTGAATCATCTGAACAGTGTGTTGTGAATCACATGAACAGTGTGGTGAATCACCGACTGACCTGGTACATGCAGTTGTCCTTCTTGAGGAACATGAGGGTGGCCTTGGTGGTGAAGTAGTCGGCCTTGTCCCCGTGCCCCAGGTTTTCACTGATCACCTGACTGAACGTCTTCCAGTTGCTGCCGCCCACTGAAACAGCAGCCCAACATCCTCTGCTTAAAATCAACTGTCAGTAGGCGGTCACTATTCAGCCTTGCCCACTGTCAGTAGGCAGTCCCTATTGAGCCTTGCACACTGTCAGTAGGCAGTCCCTATTGAGCCTTGCTCACTGTCAGTAGGCAGTCACTATTCAGCCTTGCTCACTGTCCGTACGCAGTCCCTATTCAGCCTTGCTCACTGTCCGTAGGCAGTCCCTATTGAGCCTTGCTCACTGTCAGTAGGCAGTCACTATTCAGCCTTGCTCACTGTCCGTACGCAGTCACTATTCAGCCTTGCTCACTGTCCGTAGGCAGTCCCTATTGAGCCTTGCTCACTGTCAGTAGGCAGTCACTATTCAGCCTTGCTCACTGTCAGTAGGCAGTCACTATTCAGCCTTGCTCACTGTCCGTAGGCAGTCCCTATTCAGCCTTGCTCACTGTCCGTAGGCAGTCACTGTTCAGCCTTGCTCACTGCAAGTTGTCAGGAACCAGTTGACAAATCATCCTGCTGCCACCAGTGCTGCACTTGAAGCAGAACAACATGCATGTCAGTAACAAATCACACCTTAACAAATCACACCTTTAACAGCATGCACGTCAGTAACAAATCACACCTTTAACAGCATGCACGTCAGTAACAAATCACACCTTTAACAGCATGCACATCAGGAACAAATCGCACCTTTACCAACACTTCCCAAACATGCAATATGACTACGGACATTATTCTAGCAACCTAATATGAAACAAAAACCTAAAACAAGGAATCTTCCAAACACTCCAGGCATTTCATTCACCACCATTTATTGTTCTGTCACTTTGAAAAATGGGCTTACCCCCAGAATTTGCACTTTCTGTGTTGCGATATTATATCAGTTTTCATTTTAACCATTGCTGCATATGGATCTTGCCTAAAATGAAAACAACCATACTTTCCTCAAAAATCTTTCTCTTACGCCTCTTTTTAAAATTTTCAAGGCAAACCTGGTCCCATGTTTTTAGGGGGAAATGTACACCACTGGAGTGACAAATCTCGGCATGTCACACTTGACAGCTAACAGGAGGATTGTGAAGGGATGAAGTTCAAGGTCACCCACAGCCACTGGGTCCATCGTTGCGGAAGCTGCTGAAGTCCATGCTGACTCCTTCACGATCGTACCACCCTCGCAGCATGTGGGCCTCCGGGATGTCCGGGTTCACAATCATCTGGCTCGATGCCAACACCGACAGCGACCGCCCTGAAGCAAAGAGAATTTGTAGACAGTCAAGTTCAGCACAGCACAACGCTGAAAACACAGACAGCGACTGCCCTCAGGCAGATAGAATTTGTAGACAGTCAAGTTCAGCACAGCACAACACTGAAAACACCAACAGCGACTGCCTTGAAGCAAACAAAATTTGTCGACAGTCAAGTTCAGCACAGCGCAACACTGAAAACACCGACAGTGACTGCCTTGAAGCAAACAAAATTTGTCGACAGTCAAGTTCAGCACAGCGCAACACTGAAAACACCGACAGTGACTGCCTTGAAGCAAACAATATTTGTCGACAGTCAAGTTCAGCACAGCGCAACACTGAAAACACCGACAGTGACTGCCTTGAAACAAACAATATTTGTCGACAGTCAAGTTCAGCACAGCGCAACACTGAAAACACCGACAGTGACTGCCTTGAAACAAACAATATTTGTCGACAGTCAAGTTCAGCACAGCGCAACACTGAAAACACCGACAGTGACTGCCTTGAAACAAACAAAATTTGTCGACAGTCAAGTTCAGCACAGCGCAACACTGAAAACACCGACAGTGACTGCCTTGAAACAAACAAAATTTGTCGACAGTCAAGTTCAGCACAGCGCAACACTGAAAACACCGACAGTGACTGCCTTGAAACAAACAAAATTTGTCGACAGTCAAGTTCAGCACAGCGCAACACTGAAAACACCGACAGTGACTGCCTTGAAACAAACAAAATTTGTCGACAGTCAAGTTCAGCACAGCGCAACACTGAAAACACAAGCCTTCAACACGACATGACACAAAGTTCGACATGACACAAAGTTATCACAAGGCAGATGCTGAAACAGCATTTGCTCAGACAAATACAGTGGATAAAAAAAAAACAGAAATGTATCATTAACTGCTAGGGCAGGGTTCAGAGGTTTTAAAAGGCAAAATTCACTTTTTAAGGAAGTCCAAGACCAGTTTCCTTTGGGTTTTTTTTTTCAAGGACCCAGCAATAAAAAATTTTTTTTTTTTTTTACAAGAATGCACAACTCCTACAAGTATATGAGCCCCCCCCCCCCCCCCCCCCCCCCCCCCAACCAGGAGCTCAGGAGGTTTTGCCTTTTGTCCCTTCCCCCAAACCCCTGCCAGAAAAAAAGCTCAATGATTTGCACATGGTCTTGTCACAGAACTTGTGGCAATTGGCAGAAACACTGCTTCACAGTTCTTGTAGCAATCAGCTGAAACACTACTTCACAGTAGTTGTGGTAATCAGCAGAAACACTGCTTCACAAGCTCTGTTGTCACAGTACTTTCAGCAATCAGCAGAAACACTGCTTCACAAGTACTGTGGCAATTGGCAGAAACACTGCTTCACAAGTACTGTGGCAATTGGCAGAAACACTGCTTCACAAGTACTGTGGCAATCAGCAAAAAAAACTGCTTCACAGTACTTGTGACAATAGGCAAAACACTGCTTCACAGTACTTGTGGCAATCGGCAAAACACCGCTTCACAGCACCTGTGGTAACTGCAGAAATACTGCTTCACAGCACCTGTGGCAACTGGCAGAAATACTGCTTCACTAGCTCTGTCGTCACAGTACTTGTGGCAACTGGCAGAAACACTGCTTCACAGTAATTGTGGCAATCAGCAGAAACGCTGCTTCACAAACTCACCCCCAAAGTCGGAGAGACGCGCTCCCTTCACAGCAATGACGGGGCTCCCACTGCCATCAAAGTTCACAGCCTGCAGACAGACAGAGCAAAACCCACCCATCTTTTACTTCACTCTCTGCAAGCCAAACGTACGGCAGTCAGTCAATAATTGGATTTGAACGTCCTGTCAACCACACAGGGTCACCGCTGGATAATCAACCTGTGTCATAATAGTGTAAATACCCATTTTAAACCTCTTCACCTATGCATGCAAACTACTTTATGTTGATGCTAGAAAATCAGTCCAAACACAAATATAAAACACTTATTTTCAAAGAGCAAGGCACTTCAATACTGCCCTTGTTAAAACAAAACAAAAACAATAGCATACTGGCATCATCAATCCTTCCCGGTCGGTCTAGCAGGTCACTGTCATCAATCCTTCCCGGTCGGTCTAGCAGGTCACTGTCATCAATCCTTCCCGGTCGGTCTAGCAGGTCACTGTCATCAATCATTCCCAGTTGTCTAGCACACTGGTCTAGCACGCTGGCACCATCAGCAGTCTAGCACGCTGGCATCGTCAGCAGTCTAGCACACTGGTCTAGCATGATGGCACCGTCAGCAGTCTAGCACCATCAGCAGTCTAGCACGCTGGTCTAGCATGCTGGCATCATCAGCAGTCTAGCACGCTGGTCTAGCATGCTGGCATCGTCAGCAGTCTAGCACGCTGGTCTAGCATGATGGCACCGTCAGCAGTCTCGCACGCTGGCATCGTCAGCAGTCTAGCACACTGGTCTAGCAGGCTGGCATCGTCAGCAGTCTAACACACTGGTCTAGCAGGCTGGCATCGTCAGCAGTCTAACACACTGGTCTAGCAGGCTGGCATCGTCAGTCCTTTCCAGTCAGTCTGAGCCACAGCACAAGGCAAAAACAAGAAACTGGAGGTAACCTTTCTGCAGCTGTTGAGGGGTAGGAGAAAACACTTTGTTTGCTCCCCTTGTCTTCCCCCCCCAACTTTAAATGGATCCATGTTGAGGGGAAAATGAAATGTCCTATTCCACCCCCTTCACGTTAAGATGTTAGGTACTTCTCTATGAATCCCTGTCATGTAAATATTTTTGTATCGTCATCTTCACCACCACCACCACCATCCCCAACAACCGTGTTACGTCTGGTGTGTAGGTGTGTACTGACGTCGTTTCCCCACAAGGTCAGGCTGATGGCCACAGCTGATTGGTCAACGATTTGCAAGTCACGCTTTGTGATCTCCTTCTGGCTCTGTTTGCCAATCACCGTCGAGATGTCGTTACACACCTTCACCACACCGATCACATCTGGAACAAACCCAACACACAAATGTTTTAAACAGAACAACAACAAAAAACAAACGGAAATGCTGCAGTTAAAACTTCGTTCACATTTCACAACACCAACACATCTGTAGCAAATCATACCGCAAATGTCACTGAACCACAAAATTATATACTGAAATACCAGTAAATGTCACTGAACCGCATCAATCTGTATGAAAACAAAATATTTCCTCCAAACTCCAAAATCGAAAACAACGATGGCAGTCCAGCACAATCATGACACACGTACCCTTGGAAACAGATGTTAATTATGGCAGTGTACCCACTCCCTCTCCACCCCTGCCCCCCACCCACCTTCTCTCTCTTTCACAGTTCACGGCACACAGTGCCCAAACCAAGACCACCATTCCAAAGGCAGCCAGCCACAAATAACACCATCAAACCACAAGTCAACACGCATGTGCTGACTGTACAAAGACGGGGCAGGGATGGCTCAACTGGTAGTGTGTCTGACTGAAAAGCCAGGCACAATACCGACTTGGGTTCTAGTCCCTGGTGTGACAAGGGATTTTTCTCCCAGTCAACTTCCAGTGCAGACTGTCTTACAGTGTCTGAGCAGCCCCTGTGTGCAATCACATGCCTCAGCATGTGTGCGCACGTTAAAAATGCCAAACACTGGCAGCCATACCACTGTTTGGACACATGAAAATACGACACATACTGACAGGAATGGGCAGTGCTGCTCTTGCGGCTGCTGTGTCTTACCCAGGTAAGGCGATGCAAATTTCCCACAATGGACAATGAAATACAAAAAAGTTTATTTTTATAAATCCTGGTCAACACAAAATTATTAATGGCTCAAATTATGTGGTGGAAACACAAGAAACAAAAAGTGAGAACACAATAAAAGGATTAATTTATCATGGCAGAAACACAACTTCACAAGAAACAAAAAGTGAAAACACACAAAAAGATTTAACTTACCGACTATCGAGTTTGGTTGGTGTTTTTCCATTTCGTTGATCGGGACAAAGTCAAATGTCATGCATGGAAGGTCAACAACATCTTCACATTTTTCAATGATAGTGTTGTTGTTGAAGGTCATCTCGTAGTCGTTCTTCAGGTTGGAGTACTGTTTGTTGGCTATCTTCAAAGTGCAATGACTCACGTAGAAGATCTGGCCCACGGAAAACATCAACATACTAGCAACGTACAACAGCAGGAAATATTCCACACAAGTACGCTTACAGTTTTGTTAACCCTTTTTCCATCAGTTGTTAACCCTTTTTCCATCAGTTGTTAACACAATGGTCTACTTGAGAAAAGCCACAAGGAAGCCGATGGGATCAGTTGGCAAATTCTTTTAACTGGGCCAAACATAACTGTGATCAAATGAGACAATTTTAGGCATAAACTTTTGTCTTCCACTCATCTGTACAAATAATACGAATTACCTGAACCGCTTTGCCCAGCTCCAGTGACAGAGGCCATTTTTGTCAATGTATTGAGGTACTCGAGTAGCAACTTTATTAATGATTGTAAATAAACAATAAAAGAACATAAATTATATATATCTATAAATTAAAAAAACACCTATCAGTCTGTACAGCGGGTGTGTGTATGTGTATATTGTGGGCCAGCTTTTGTTAAATTGCAGAATACATTTCCCATCTCTATGTACATTATGTGTGTCATGTTTGTTCAGTGCTTTGAGACACGGGGTAGGCACTTTACATACTTCCATTATTATTATTAAAAACCTGTATTCAGGATTTTGTCAAAATTATATACCCATCCATTAATCACTTGTCAGCAAGGACTTGCATCACAACAGGTTACCCACATTCTGATTGTGGACACATCTTTAGCAGCCAAAACGAATGCCCCCCAGACAACATGCACTCTAAACTGGCAGCAAGAACACAGGTCTGCACCACTTTCTCTCCACCATACCTTGTTGACTTCCAGCATGTCGTAGAACTTGTCCACAGCTTCGTTGAAGCCAGTCGCTCGGATTTCACCGCTCTCATCTAGAAAGTTGACGCTGAACAGACGACCTTCACCCCTCGAGTTGCTCCATGTGCGAATGCTGGATTTCTGGGTCACGCGCGCCCTGATACGCCATCTGTAAATAGCCATTCGTGGGAATCACCCACATCTGCCAACTGCATCCAACAAATTACCATGTGTATCAATTATCCCCTATCTTTAACAAAATAAAGTTGGAATAATGACCTTAGAACTTGCTTCACTTAGTGGACGCCATCTTAGCTCACCTGTTGTGATAGGGGTGAGGGTGGCAATGGGGTGGATACCATCTCACCTGTTCTGATACAGGTGAGGGTGGCAATGGGGTGGATACCATCTCACCTGTTCTGATACAGGTGAGGGTGGCAATGTGGTGGATACCATCTCACCTGTTGTGATAGGGGTAAGGGTGGCAATGGGGTGGATACCATCTCACCTGTTCTGATACAGGTGAGGGTGGCAATGGGGTGGATACCATCTCACCTGTTCTGATACAGGTGAGGGTGGCAATGGGGTGGATACCATCTCACCTGTTCTGATACAGGTGAGGGTGGCAATGGGGTGGATACCATCTCACCTGTTGTGATAGGGGTGAGGGTGGCAATGGGGTGGCAACCATCTCACCTGTTCTGATACAGGTGAGGGTGGCAATGGGGTGGATACCATCTCACCTGTTCTGATACAGGTGAGGGTGGCAATGGGGTGGATACCATCTCACCTGTTCTGGTAGGGTATGAGGTGGACACCGTCTCAGCTCACCTGTTCTGGTACGGGGTGAGGACGGCAATGGGGTGGACCCGGGTGGATCCTGGAGTGCCAGGCCCAGACGGCGCTCCCTTGACACTGAAGCTGCTGGACACCGGATTAGAGGGCGATGGGTTGCTGTTGCCTGCAGACGTACAGACACAGGATTCAGACCAACACACGCAGGGTGTAGACCAACACACACACAGGGTGTAGACCAACACACACACAGGGTGTAGACCAACACACACAGGGTGCAGACCAACACACCCACAGGGTGCAGACCAACACACACAGGGTGTAGACCAACACACACAGTGTGTAGACCCACACACACACAGGGTGTAGACCAACACACACACAGGGTGCAGACCAACAGACATACAGGATGTAGACCAACACACACACAACACACCAGCCAACAAGCTGCTAAACATATACAGTTCTGTGGTTGTGTGTGTAGTCCACTAAAAATGTACGCATCTAATTATGTGTAAAATCCCTTAAAAATCAAGTTCTCAAAGCTTATGTATAAAAAAACCTGAAAACCACCAGTTTTCAGTGTTTAAGAGCAAAGTCCTCGAAAAACCTACAGTTCTGTGTGCTCTACAAATCCAGTTCTCAGTGTTTTCATATAAAGTTCTCTTAATTTTTTATATATTTTAAATCCATAGTTCTCAGTGTTTATATGTAGCCACATCCTTGTAAAATAAAGTTTCTGAGTTCAAGTAGGTCCTTTTGCAGAATGTGGCTACACAAGTCAGACCTTTAACTAAGACCTCCAGCTGCAGAATGGCATCATACTACAGTCAGCTTTAGAGTGGCGTCATGCTACAGTCAGCTTTAGAGTGGCGTCATGCTACAGTCAGCTTCAGAGTGGCGTCATGCGACAGTCAGCTTTATTGTGGCATCATGCTACAGTCAGCTTCAGAGTGGCGTCATGCGACAGTCAGCTTTATTGTGGCATCATGCTACAGTCAGCTTCAGAGTGGCGTCATGCGACAGTCAGCTTTATTGTGGCATCATGCTACAGTCAGCTTCAGAGTGGCGTCATGCTACAGTCAGCTTTAGAGTGGCGTCATGCTACAGTCAATTGCAGAGTGACGTCACACTACAGTCAGCTGCAGAGTGGCGTCATGCTACAGTTAGCTTTAGAGTGGCGTCATGCTACAGTCAATTGCAGAGTGACGTCACACTACAGTCAGCTGCAGAGTGGCGTCATGCTACAGTCAGCTTTAGAGTGGCGTCATGCTACAGTCAATTGCAGAGTGACGTCACACTACAGTCAGCTGCAGAGTGGCGTCATGCTACAGTCAGCTTTAGAGTGGCGTCATGCTACAGTCAATTGCAGAGTGACGTCACACTACAGTCAGCTGCAGAGTGGCGTCATGCTACAGTCAGCTTTAGAGTGGCGTCATGCTACAGTCAATTGCAGAGTGACGTCACACTACAGTCAGCTGCAGAGTGGCGTCATGCTACAGTCAGCTGCAGAGTGGCGTCATGCTACAGTCAATTGCAGAGTGACGTCACACTACAGTCAGCTGCAGAGTGGCGTCACACTACAGTCAGCTGCAGAGTGGCGTCATACTACAGTCAGCTGCAGAGTGATGTCACACTACAGTCAGCTGCAGAGTGGCGTCACACTACAGTCAGCTGCAGAGTGGCGTCACACTACAGTCAGCTGCAGAGTGGCGTCACGCTACAGTCAGCTGCAGAGTGGCGTCATGCTACAGTCAGCTGCAGAGTGGCGTCATGCTACAGTCAGCTGCAGAGTGGCGTCACACTACAGTCAGCTGCAGGCTTTACCTCCAAAAGTGCGTGCTGGATTGAGAGGGGCGCGGGGCGGGGCAGCACGGTTTGCATTGTCTGCAACAATCAAATCAACCACATCAACAACAATCAAATCAGCCATGTCAACAAATAAACTATCTGCAAGAATCAAATCAACCAGGTCAACAATCAACTCAACCATGTCCACAACAATCAAATCAACCATGTCAACAAATCAATTATCTACAAGAATCAAATCAACGTCAACAAATCAACTATCTGCAATCATCCATGTCAACAAATAATCTGCAACAATCAAATCACAATATGAACAATAAACCAAATGCAGGTTTTATTTTTATGAAGAAAATTTGATAAGTGTTTTAATACATTACGGTTTATGCTGCAGTGCATAATAACCCTCATCTGTTTCATTTGTTTTCAGCATCATAACTGGCATGTAGGTGTATAACCATGTTGGCTGGATCAAGGTGATACTGTACGTGGGGAATGTCAGTGTGTGTGTGTGCGCATGCATGCATATGTGTGTGTGTGTGCACGCATGTGTACGTGCATGTTAAGAACAAATACTTTGCAAGCAGGCACTACACTGTCACTGAACAAAACAAAGTGCCAAGTTTGATCTTCACCAGGTAACAAAGGCACATCCAGCTATCTTCACCTGTCAGCGAAGTTGTCCTTACCTTGAACAGGTGGCGCTGCAGGCCCTGTGGCACTGGCTGCACCTGAAGCCAAGAGACAAAAGTGTACACTCGACTTCTGCTGCCAATTCTATGGACAGCTTGACCCATGCTTCCATCATTTCTATGGACAGCTTGACCCATGCTTCCATCATTTCTATGGACAGCTTGACCCATGCTTCCATCATTTCTATGGACAGCTTGACCCATGCTTCCATCATTTCTATGGACAGCTTGACCCATGCTTCCATCATTTCTATGGACGGCTTGACCCACGCGGCCATCATTTCTATGGACAGCTTGACCCACGCGGCCATCATTTCTATGGACAGCTTGACCCACACTGCCATCATTTCTATGGATGCAGACCTACAGCTAGCAAGCCATCCTCCAAATGGGCACAGCAGGAAACTAGTTCCAGACTTTCAGAAAGCACTTTTTTTTAAATATTTAAAAAAGTTTTGCAATAACAAGGCTACTGAAAACTTCTCAATTTAAAATAAAAACAATAATAATAATAATGGCAATGTATCTGCCTCTCTCCTCAAACGAGCACCACAGGAGCAAAAAGACACTAAGTAAATCAAACAATCTCCCCCATCACAGCTGCACACACCATGTTCAAATCCATTTACAAACTGACGTTAAAATCCAAGAACCAGCTTCGTCCCCAGTTCTCTTGTCACACTGCAGGGCTGAGAGTCACACTGGCTGGAAATCAGTGTGTCCGTTTGTTTACGTTTTCTTGCTGCCAGCGTGTTTTTTAATGCCCCTGTCAACCATGACAGTTATATTAGGGCAAAACACATTTTATCAAAGACAATTAAAGGCTACAGGATAAAACTCCAACGCTTTTTGAGACATGTGCAAAGGACGAAGACTCAACAGCATCAATGAACCTGCACATAACCCAACAAGATTTGTTTAATTTATTGACCACCTTGTTGGAAAAAGGGACCACTGCTTTCTTGCAGCTGAGCTGAACATGGTGACGGTGCAGGGCACAGTGTTGCACGTTCAAAGATACCCAACTGCACAGGAAGCTCAGAAGTGCACAGAAGATGCAACTGCAGACAGGTTTTTCTGGTGACTGACCCAAGATGCTGCTGCGCAGTTCAAGAGGTCAGTGCAACTTCTTGGAAATCTAACATTCAAAAAGGCATGTCAGCACACCATTCTTGACTTCAGGGATGATGTACCCGACTTTGCAACACTGGCGAATGCTGCTTTAGTCATTCCTGTCAGCAGCGTGTCCTGTGAGCGCGGCTTCAGTTTGCAAAAACGTGTGAAGCCCTACCAACGCTCACAACTGTTAGACTGCAGTGTTGACAATGAACTGATGCTGTCCATGAAGGCAACCGACTATGCAGTGTTGACAATGAAATGACGCAGTGTTGACAATGAAATGATGCAGTGTTGACAATGAAATGCTGCTGCTCATGAAGGCATCAGACTATGCAGTGTTAACAAAGACATGATGTGCAGCAGTGTTGACAATGAAATGAGGCTGTTCATGATGGCACTGACTATGCAGTGTTGACAATGAAATGATGTAGTGTTGACAATGAAATGATGCTGTCCATGAAGGCACTGACTATGCAGTGTTGACAATGAAATGATGCAGTGTTGACAATGAAATGATGCAGTGTTGACAATGAAATGATGCAGTGTTGACAATGAAATGATGCTGTCCATGAAAGCACTAGACTTTGCGGTGTCGACAATAGAATGACGCAGTGTTGACAATGAAATGATGCAGTGCTGACAATGAAATGATGCAGTGTTGACAATGAAATGATGTAGTGTTGACAGTGAAATAATGCTGTCCATGAAGGCACTGACTATGCAGTGTTGACAATGAAATGATGCAGTGCTGACAATGAAATGATGTAGTGTTGACAGTGAAATAATGCTGTCCATGAAGGCACTAGATGATGTAGTGTGTACGTGTGCATGTGTTCCATGACAGAATTATTAAGTGAAATTCAGTTCTTAGCAGTTCGTTACTGTAAATTAAGATCGAACGACAGCTTTAATCTCCTGCTGGAATGAATAAAGTATATTTTTTATTGTTATTGTTAAACTAGGCGGTGTTTTGTCAAGGCACACGTCTCCCTCTCAGTCCAGCATGTACCGGCATCCCGGTGACCAGGCCGACCCAAAACCGCTGTACCCACCAAAGCCATCTGTACCTGCTCCATCCGCCTTCAGCTGGTTGGGTGCCCCCAGCTTCTCCTTGACCTCTGACCCCTTCTTCAGCACCTTGACGTCCAGCAGGATCATGATGCGTCTGCAAAGCAAAGGAGCTGCGTCATGCAACCAGTGGAACTAAACATCACCCGTATTTACAATCAAGCTCAGAAGTTCCTGAAGACTTCATCAGACAGCTATTCACGGCCACGGCTGTTTTAAGAAGAAACTGGGCAGTTTCAAGTCAGATCAGCTGCAGAGGAACAACTCATCAGCGAGACAATCCATCCAGCTGTGACAGTCCAGCTCCACCACCCTACACAGACAGGGTCTGAAAAAGCAACGGCTGAGGAACAACTCAACAGCAAGACAATCCATCCAGCTTCGAGATCCCAGCTCCACCTTTCTCTTACACTGCTCCTTCCTGGGCTCCGATACCCCCCCCACCCCACATTACAATCTTTATCCCCCCCCCCCACAACAAACACCAAAACAAACCCCAACATAAATAGCAATATGGAATATGCTGGAGGCATTTGTGTTCAACTGTGTGTCAAGAATAATCCAACGTCAAAGATCACATGGCTGCTACGTGCGCATATTTGTTCCCGTACCGCTACAGTTTTTGGACACACCAAGGCCTTTTTACAGGACAATCAACCCACAAGGGAGTTAATTAGTGCTCAGAAGACATCACACAAACACAGCAACAAAGGCACGAGTCGCCTATAGTAACTCTCACCTGGCATGGATGGAAACACCAAGTACATAAACACCAGAGGTGCATCCTCTTTCATTCTTTCTATGCAAGGTTAGGCACGTTAGAAATTGTTGACAGCCGTTCACCTCGTTCCATCAAATGTAGTTTATCAAAGTGTTTTGTTGTTGTTGTCATTTACGACTTAAGCGAATCCAATATTTTGCATTCACCCATCACGATGTTAATATCTCAAACTCACTTGTCTTGCTGAATGGTGTTGCACAGGTACTTGTCAACTCTGATGACGCACAAGGCATCGATCTCGTTGTTCTCCATCATGCAGTTCAGCTGGGTGGCCAGCATGACGTCTGCAATGTGAAATCCGTTTACTGAGTCAGTGATGTCTGGCTACTGAGTCAGTGACATCCAGCTACTGAGTAAACGCAGCTACGGAGTCCGTGAAATGCAGCTACAGTCCGTGAAATGCAGCTACTGAGTCCGTGAAATGCAGCTACCAAGTTGGTGAAATGCAGCTACTGAGTTGGTGAACTCCAGCTACTGAGTTGGTGAAATCCACAAACTCCAAGCACCAGTTGATGACATCCTTCCTTCAACCACTGCTGTATTTAGTTACACCATAGGGTCCAGAAAACTGTCAGCTAACGAGCAGTATTTTGGTTGTCGCTCAAACAGGAGTAAGTTTGTTACAAGCAACTCAGATTATATGAGATGTTTGTTTTATAACTGACCAGACTGCTTACGCCTGCTCGAATAAAACCAAAATCATTTGAATCGAGATGGAACTCTTTTTTCTTTTTCTTTTTACCCGGGATGCACACACCTCATGTTTATGTGCGTGCCTGGGAGCTAGGTTGCTTCTACAGTGATATTGGTACCAGTATCTTTCAGAGGGCACTGACTATGTCGGTGGGCAGCTGCACGGAGATAAAGAGTGCCCCTTCAGTGGCATAACCAAATCTGGCAGAGTTTGGAGGAAGGTGCCAGAAAGCGATGCTTGGAGTGTGTGAAATCCAGCTACTGAGTCTGTGAAATCCAGCTACTGAGTTGGTAAAATCCAGCTACTGAGTCAGTGAAATCCAGCCACTGACTCACTGAGTCAGTGAAACTTCTAAGTGACTGAGTCATGGAACTTTTTCTTCTGTAAATTTTCAGAATTTATCTCAGTTCCACACTCATCCATAAGTGACATTTTTTTTATATTTAAAAACAAAAAATATAAAAAGAAATATATAACTTTAATAAGGATATACTCACATAGGCCAAACCTTCAAAGAGAATTTACTTCAGATACACATTTGAAAGATTTTTTTCTTCTCTCCTTCATGTACACATTTTTCTTTTCTTTTTTCTCTCTCTCACTCGCTCATGTACACATTTTTCTTTTCTTTCTCTCTCTCGCTCATGTACACATCCCCTCCCCCTCCCCTCCATGTATGCATTTCTTTTTTTCTCTGCCTCATATTCATGTTTTTCTCTTTTTGTCTCTCCCTCATGGATGCATTTGTCTTTTTCTCTTTCTCTTGTCTACAGATTCCCCCCCCACCCCCCCACCCCCAATCAAACCAACACACAACCCATCTGATCTCTTTGGTAAGGGAGAGCTTACTGAAAAGAAATGATGCTGAGTTGTTGGATAAAAATTAAAACTGCCAGATGAAAGAGATGTGCATCTCTGCTCAAGCCAACAGGCTAACCGCAGCCTGTCAGTGGACTTGGTAACACTTTCCTTCATGAGCAAACACAAGATATCTCCACACAAAATCATCAGCATGCTTCAAATGTCCGCAAAGCAACACGCACAGGTTGTCATATCAGCCAAGAAGACAGTATAACTATAATTAGTTTAGCTAAGTATTAATGTGATTCATTCCTTTGACTCTAGAATGTTCACATAACGTCATAAGTTAGTTTTTCTTACGAGAGTACGTAGATTCCCCATCTGAAACCAGCAGTCTGTAGCGGTCACTGCCTCCGTTTGACGCAATCTTCTTCAGGTTCTGTAATGGCAGAGACAAAAAAAACATGGCATGAGCTAATCATATTATACTCACTCATTCATTCACGGATTCAGTAAAAAAAAAAACAATTTTTTTTTTTACAATTTACATGACTACAATAAGTCTAATTACATTTACAGACAGTATAATTTAGCAAGTTACTGACATCTCCAACTCCACGCATCAGGGTTTGAGCTTGCAGCAATTGAAAAGATTTTATGGTAACTTATAATTTTTTATATAGCCATAATTCAATAACTGTAACTGATGCTTGTGCGACAAAAATATAACAAATGATAAGCAGTAACTAAACAAATCACCAGTCTGTCTATATAAGCGATCATCATTAATCAAAATCACCAGTTGTCAGCATCACGGCACTGACTAATGTGACTTACAATAACTTGAAGGACTGGATGCAGGTCTTGCTTGCTTCCTTTGATAATTGCCTGTCAACAAAGAGAATGGAATACAAACTTAGAAACTATAATTCACAATGCAGTGCTTACAAAAAAGCAAAGACCCCCCCCCCCCCTGAACTTTGTACACAACATCCTTGTCACAGCATGCACATTTAAAATAATAAAATACCCCACATCTTCTCAATATCCATCCACATAATGTGTAACAAGTGACAATGACTTGGTAACTTGGTGAATAAAGAATCTGAATGACATGCACAGTACTTAATACACATGTACAGATCATTATTCTCCCACTAAAAACCACAGGCATCACTTTTGTTTCCACCCACATGCATATGATGTAAAACAGCAGTTCCACAAACTCTGACTAGTCTAAGTCTCATTTTTAAAGCAGTGGCAAAATTTTGTAACATCACATTTCACCCCATAAACCCTTCCATGTTCAATCCAGGTCATGTGAAACCACCAAGCCTGACCTTGCACAATAAGAAAACATGGCGGCTGTGTGTACGTCCCTATTGAAAATGGTTGCTCAGCTGTGGTAAGATTACTTTGAAGATTAAAACGGGGACTGTGTAATTCAGTCATTAACAAATTGTGCTGCATACCCTTGGTCAGTTCTACTTCCACTAGTTCCAGTTCTATTATTCTACTTGAACTGCAAGTTCTAGTTCTACATATTAGCTATTCTGTAACTAGTGTTACTGTTAGTGTTACAGTGTTAGTGTTATTATAACAATGGGAACTGCTTGGAAAGTGTAATGCTGTTTACTTTTATTAGTTTTAATTTTGTCTTCACTGCACACCATCAAAATCTGGGCAATATCCACTTTTGATCTTTATTAAATACAATCACACTGTCATTCACTATGATTCAGTCAATCTGTGTACACACTGTCAGTGTCACCGACAGTGACACACACACACACACTGACACACACGTAATTGTTATACACGCCCGTGCGCTCGCACGCAGAGTGCACACACACAGAGAAAGAACTGACAAAGCTAACTGTGGATATTACCCCCAATGACTGTACCGTTGTCCTGCTATTTTAAATTCTTTTCCTTGGTGAAATGACCGAACTCACAGTTACACAAGTTTACTCAGCAAACACTGAAACTGAAACAGTGAAAGTGAATAGTTCTTCTGTCTTCACGCGGGAGAAAACAGCCTTACCATGCACAAGGTTTTCAGTATTTTTTATTAAGTAAAAAGGTTTCAAAAAAAGAAATCCAAACCTCAATAGATCCTGCGCTGAGAGCAGTCATGTTGATAACTATTTCGTAAAATTTTGTCGTCAGTTTTCTTTCTGGCGGACACAGCTTCGCGCGTTCTAGTTTACACATGCGCCAAAAATTACATCCGGTGACAAAAATGAAAGTAGCTTCACTCCTGTCCTGTTTGACTGTTTTCAAGATTAATAGATATCTTGCAGGATACCACCGATAATATCATATTTGCTTTAACAAATATACTGTGTATGCACTTCCAAGTGTCAAACAAACAAAAAAGCAACAATAATACAACAGTGTTTTCGAAAGAAGTAGTCACGGGAGTAATCTCCCCTGAAAAATGGATGTCCTGTTGAACACGCAATGCGCAATCGGAGTCATTGTGGGCAGACTTTCAGTATTTGTGATGTCTCACAGACACTAGGAATAAATCTGTAAATTACATATCAGTAAACATGAAGCTTGTGAACAGAGATATTGACAAAGGAGCCGGGTAAGATTTTTCTGTTTTACTTTCTACGATTTTAGAATCAGAGACACTACTACTTGTCATTACAATTGCTGTACATAGTATCTCTGGTCAGAATAGATACAAATACTGAGTAGGTATTGTATTGTATTGACTACAGATCAGTCTTCAAAATGTTGATGTTGGGCAGAGGGAAAAGAAGGGGGACAACAACTTCTGTCTTTCACCGTGACAAAGAGTTCATTTTAGATAAACGTAAGATATGTGTGGACAGTCTGCCACAAACTGATTTGATTTGTTTGTTGCAGGTCAGTGACCCTGGTTGCCGAAGAGGCAGAAGACATGTGGCATGCTTACAACGTGGTGACTGTCGGTGACACCTTACGATCCACAACCATCAGGTACAGTGCCACTGGAGTTTGTTATTGTCAACTAAACTCATCAAATTGTCTTTTTTCGGTGTTCATTCACATCTCTCCACTAGTCTACAGGTGTCAGATGTACACTGTAACTAATACTAGTAATAGAGTATGGGTGGCATATTCAGATGAATTTGTGTCAGAAATATATCAAGTAAAACTAAAAGGATCCAGCACTGGTATACAAATCTGCGTACAGGAATTATTTTGCAGACTGTGCCAGTTTAGTATTTTATTTTAGGACAAGAAAAATATTAAAGTTTGGGCAATGGAGAGCAGTCAGTGAACGTCCTTTCCAATACTGTCATAGCACAGACAGATCAGAGTCAGCCCAGACTGCATGCATGTGTCAATGGTTGACATCCACCTTGAAAAACTCCTGTGGGTGTGCTGCCTTGGACATGCCAGAGTGTAGGGAAATGACTGAGCAGATAGACTGGTGGGCAAAGTAACCCTCATAAGTGACTTGCATGTCGGAAGATCTGAAGTGTTGAGGAGCTTGAGACACTGCCTGTGGGCACAAAGCCAAGGACATCACACCATCAATGACCTGGAGAGGGGCGTGGAAAGAGGAAGCGCTAGACGATCTTCCTTGAAAGGATGAACGAGGGCAATCATCAATCAGACGAACATTAGGACTGTTTCAAACTCAAAGGCAGCATTTTGAAAACCTCTGTCTCTGAGAGATGGGATGGAGCCCATATGGGCTTTTCTTAGCACATAGATACTATCTTGAACTGAACTGAGTGTTAGCCAACCAATGAACCAGCTGTAAACTGCCATCAGACAAAGGCCTTACAGAAGTTACGCTGCCTGCAGCCATCTGTGTGGGTTTTACTTTTAGAACTGCAAACACAGCACTTGTGTGATGAGAAAGATTCTCTGTTACCTTTTGTACATAAGCGATAGGCCTAAGGCCTCTAGAGATCAGTAGATGTGTGAAGGGGGTTCATGGTTTGCTGGCTAACAGTAACACTCAGTAACAGTAACATGCTGGACTGCAGATCCACTGGCCAAGGTTCAGCTCCTAGACAAAAATAGCAAAGGACACTTTTTCAGCTCTTCCAGTTCCAGCCATATACATGGTATCCAATTCCAAGTCCAATGATTTTTTTTTTTTAAATCTGAAGCAAGAATGTCTGCTAGCATTGTAAAACAGTCTTCCAATCCAAGCACCAGGTGCAAAATCAACTCAGCTGAACCAAAACAGCAAAAGCAGATAAGTGCTGTAACTCCACATCTAATTTTTCATTGACATTGTTTTCCATTGTTTAACTGTTGTTGTTCATTTTTATATAGCACTATTCTCCGCTCACTCAAGCAGACTCACCGTGCTCACATATGATTCTACGTGAGTGAATAGCTTTTTATAGTGCATTTCTGACTCCACCAAAGTGGTGTACTTACAGCACTGGCAAGACTGACGCCACGTAAAACTTGGTGCATTCTGTGTACATCATACAACTGTGCACCATGTCACTTCATGCCAAGCCACATACATAAGGTGTATGTGTGTTTAGCTGTAACCTGCCATCTGCACTTTTGGCAGAATGACCGGGATCTTTTAAATGCTAGTTTTTTGCTACTGCAATAACATGGGGATGGAAGGGATATCAAAATAAGAGTCAGCACAGAAAATTGACCCCTGAGAGGAAAATTCTCCCACTGCTCCTGCAGGGATTTGAACCGGCGACCTTTCAATCATGAGTCCAGTGCTGTAACCACTGAGCTATCCCTGCTCCACTTCAACTGTCACTTAAGTTTTTTTTTTTGTAGCTTGCTAAAGGGGATTACCCTGAAAATTTGCAGGTTGTGTTTTGTCCTAATAATTTTTATTTTTTCTATAGGGGTCTTTTAAACCTTGTAATTTGTATCAATGTATGTGTTTGGATCAATGGAAAGTAAGTAACTTGGTGTTTTACGCCCAGTCAACCATTACGGTTATATCGCATCAGGGCAATGTTCAGTGGAAGAATGGCATGCAAAATAATTCAGTTTCATTATCAATACTATTATTGGTAATGGTATTAACTGTTATCTCTTCTGGCTACTGTAGTGACAGATACACTGGCTGTGTCAGTACTGGGAAGTAAATTAAGACTAGAAAGTTGTTGTTGACACTGACTGTGTAAGTACTGGGAAGTAAATTAAGACTAGGAAGTTGTTGACACTGTGTAAGTACTGGGAAGTAAACTAAGACCGTGAAGTTATTGACACTGACTGTGTAAGTACAGTACTGGGAAGTAAATTAAGACTAGAAAGTTGTTGTTGACACTGACTGTGTAAGTACTGGGAAGTAAATTAAGACTAGGAAGTTGTTGACACTGTGTAAGTACTGGGAAGTAAACTAAGACCGTGAAGTTATTGACACTGACTGTGTAAGTACAGTACTGGGAAGTAAATTAAGACTAGAAAGTTGTTGTTGACACTGACTGTGTAAGTACAGTACTGGGAAGTAAATCAGGACGAGAAAGTTGTTGTTGACACTGACTGTGTCAGTACTGGGAAGTAAATCAGGACTAGAAAGTTGTTGACACTGACTGTGTCAGTACCGGAAAGTAAATCAGGACTAGAAAGTTGCTGTTGACACTGACTGTGTCAGTACTGGGAAGTAAATCAGGACTGGGAGGTTGTTGTTGACACTGACTGTGTAAGTACTGGGAAGTAAACTAAGGCTGTGAAGTTGTTGTTGACACTGACTGTGTAAGTACTGGGAAGTAAACTAAGGCTGTGAAGTTGTTGTTGCAGAAAAGTGACAACGGAGACGGCAACAGGCAGTGTCAATGCCAGCAAGGTGCGGACCACTCTCACCATCCGAGTGGAGGCCATTGACTTCGACACTCAGGCCTGTGTGCTGAGGGTCAAAGGTCGCAACATCTGTGAAAATCAGTATGTCAAGGTAAAGGTTGGCATTTTAACCATTTAGTAAAAATACCTCAATGCAAGGTGCTGGCTGCTTTAAAAAATAATAATTATGTAGCAGTCGGAAGAAAATACTTTACTTTGCATGTGTGTGTGTTTGTGTATGTGCAGGTTTGTGTGCGTGTCTGTGCGTGTGTGTGTGCAATAATTGTAAACTTGTAAAAGTTGTATCATTGTAAATGTAACGGGCTGTGGGTTCCCACCTTGTGTGGTAAACCGATGATGTAGAAATGCCCTTTATTATTATCATTATTGTTATGTTGATATCACTGTTGTGTGAACCTTTGAGTTTGGCCGTTCATTTTATGTAAGAAAATTAGTTATAATTCAGGAAAACAAGTTATCATCATTGCTGGCAAAAAAACAAAACAAAAACAAAAGGAAGATGCATGCTGTAGTGTTACTTTAGTGTTGGTGTAAATGCCTCACAAGAAAATAAAGAATAGTCGTCAGAAAAAACTGATCAGAAGTGCCTGGTTAGAAAATTACGCTAAACATTAAAGTGCATACGTTCTCAGACTTCAGGTAGGTCATGTGACCAAAGGCACTATGGGATATGAGAAAAGCAGGGAATGGGGTAAGGATGCAAGAAAACTGGATGTTTGTATACCCCTTTCCCTTTGTCCATGTCCCAGATAATCCTTGTGGTTTCTGTGGACGTTAGGCACCATGTCTACTTACCATGTTTGTGAACTGTTGCAGATGGGAGCGTACCACACTTTAGACCTGGAGATGAATCGGCCCTTCACGCTGAGCAAGCAGGAATGGGACAGTGTGACGCTTGAACGAATTGGTTTGTGTGCTCGGGATCGTGCATCTATGTACATACACACATGTATACACACTCTCTCAGTCTCACTGTGCTACACATTTGCATACTGTGTGTCCATGTTAAATAAGTGTTCGTTTGAACCATTTTATGTTTGGATCTCACTGTGCTGCATTAATTTTTTTAATTTGTTTTTTAAGAACCAGTAATATCAATTGCTGATTATTATTTTTTTCTGGCAAATTTTAAAATACCAAACATTAACAGGTAATGCGCACCCAGAAACGAGACTAGTGCTTGTGTGAGTGTGTTAGTGTGTGTCTACTTGGTATATTTTGTTGTGTGTAAGTCATCTGTCCATGAAGATCTGTGTTTGACAATTTGCAGAGGACGCCTGCGACCCAACTCAAACTGCCGACCTGGCCGCCATCGTTATGCAGGAGGGAATCGCACATGTGTGTCTGGTCACAAGCAGCATGACTGTTGTTCGAGCGAAGATCGAGACCAACATTCCGCGAAAACGAAAGGGGCTCTGCGACCAGCACACAAAGGTCAAAAGGGCAGCTTCTGTCTTCTTTGACATCATTGTTGTTAATGTTTTCTTTTCCTTCTCGATCTCAACTTCCAGTTTCATCCCATCACCTGATAGTATAGTCGCTTTGCGTGGACTTTGCATTTGTTTGTATACGGAGTGTGTGTGTGTGTGTGTGTGTGTGTGTGTGTGTGTGTGTGTGTGTGTGTGTGTGCGCGTGTGTGTGTGACAGTAATCTTTATGAGGCAGAGACATAGAGGCAGTTTTGATCTTTTATTTAATATTGTTTACGCTTCTTTTTTCATGCTTGATATGTGCAGCTCTGAAGTCCGTTGTATCATTTGTATATTAATGATTTATCCATATCAATGGCTTTTTACCCCACTTTCTGCTTTTGTCGTTGTTGTAACATGACTTGTTGCTTTTTGATTAGGCGTGAATGTGTGTGTGAGTGTACCTGGCACCAAGAACCATTTGTTTTGCACAAACCTTGACACTTGGCAATACATTAATGAATTAATTAATGTGCAAAGTGATTTCAAATGATCCTGTCACAGATGGTGTGGAAATGAATTTGTTTACTTTTTTTTGTTTTTGCAGGGTCTGAACAGATTTTATGAGCAGATTATTCAGGCCATTCTGAGACATGTCAATTTTGACGGTGAGCATGTACACTTTGGGTGTGGTTTTTGTCATGCTTTATTTTTTGTCTCACTTAGCGTTGGTTATACTTATTGAATGTTTGGTTTGCGTCGTTATTTTTGAGACTTTTTTTTTATAAAAGTCCATCTCAATTTGTTCCAGAGGACATGGGGGTGGGGTGGGGGGGGTCAAAAGGGATGTAGGGTGGGGTGGGGGGGGTCAAAAGGGATGTAGGGTGGGGTGTGGGGGGTCAAAAGGGATGTAGGGTGGGGTGTGGGGGGTCAAAAGGGATGTAGGGTGGGGGGGGGTCAAAAGGGATGTAGGGTGGGGTGTGGGGGGTCAAAAGGGATGTAGGGTGGGGTGTGGGGGGTCAAAAGGGATGTAGGGTGGGGTGTGGGGGGTCAAAAGGGATGTGGGGTGGGGTGTGGGGGGTCAAAAGGGATGTAGGGTGGGGTGTGGGGGGTCAAAAGGGATGTAGGGTGGGGTGTGGGGGTCAAAAGGGATGTAGGGTGGGGTGTGGGGGGTCAAAAGGGATGTAGGGTGGGATGTGGGGGGTCAAAAGGGATGTGGGGTGGGGTGTGGGGGGTCAAAAGGGATGTGGGGTGGGGTGTGGGGGGTCAAAAGGGATGTAGGGTGGGGGGGGGGGGGTCAAAAGGGATGTAGGGTGGGGGGGGGTCAAAAGGGATGTGGGGTGGGGTGGGGGGTCAAAAGGGATGTAGGGTGGGGGGGGGGGTCAAAAGGGATGTAGGGTGGGGGGGGGTCAAAAGGGATGTAGGGTGGGGGGGGGGGTCAAAAGGGATGTGGGGGGGGGTCAAAAGGGATGTATACTATTGCTAGTATTGTGCTGATTAGTACTGTATTGCTAGTATAGTGTTGATTAGTACTGTATTGCTAGTATAGTGTTGATTAGTACTGTATTGCTAGTATAGTGTTCAAGGGTATGTCTATGAAGTGCTAATTGATGCAAGCTGTTTTTTAATTTTAGTACTGTTTACTCCTTGTATAATATAATCTTTTCTCTTTTTTTCTTTTTTTTGGTGGGGGGGGGGGGGGGGGGGGGACGTTGTTTCTGTTTTTCTGTCTCTAGATTCACTCAGTGTAAGGTCTTCCAGATCTAACTGGTGCCTCAACAATCAATTACTTTTCTACACTTTGACCTCATATAGTTTCTTGTGACAATACTGCTGTTATATATTTACATTTGACTAATACTACTAGTGTTTGAACTCAGAAACTTGAACCAACACACAAGGGAGTTAATTAGCACTCAAAAGACGTCACACAAACACAACAAAGTCCTGAGTTGACTACAGTAACTCTCACCTGGCATGCATATAAATACAAGGTACATTAATTCCACCAGAGGTATTTTGAGTTAACCTGTTTCCATGGTTGTAAATGTGCCCATTTATTGCATTTACATTAGATTGGTACTGCTTGTGGTGTGTGCTCATGATGTTGCTTTCCTTCTTCGCAGTGGTGAAGTGCATCCTTATTGCAAGCCCAGGATTTGTAAAGGTCAGTGTTTTGAAGTGCGTCAGTGCAGTACACTCTTCCCCCCCCCCCGCCCGCCCTTTTTTTCTTTCTTTCTCTCTCTCAGGATTTACGAGTATTTCATTTAATTAAAATTACCTTTTGGCAGAAGCAACATATTGGTGGTACAGATTCTGGGCAATTTGAATATGAGAAAGCCAGTTCCTTTAAGCAGATGCTAGGCAATTTCAGTATGAGAAGGCCAGTTCCTTTAAACAGATCATGGATAAAATATGAGAAAGCCAGTCCCTTTAAACAGATGCTGGGCAATTTGACTATGGGAAGGCCAGTTCCTTTAAACAGATGCTGGGCAATTTGAGTATGGGAAGGCCAGTTCCTTTAAACAGATGCTGGGCAGTTTGACTATGGGAAGGCCAGTTCCTTTAAACAGATGCCTGGCAGTTTCAATGTGAGAAAGCCAGTTCCTTTAAACATGCCTTTAAAAATATTTAGCCTGCAGCATTCACAGCAGGGTGTTGCTAACATCAGTCCTCATTGGCAATGGCGAGAGTTTGCACACTTAGACAACTGTCCGTTATGCATGTAAGAACAGACCTCAACATGCCCATGTGTACATTTACAACCTTGAGGTTGTCTCTAGGTGACTTTGAAGTTGTTTCAGTGTGACTTTGAAGTTGTTTGTGTGTGACCATAAGGTTGTGGGTGACCTTGAAATTGTGTGTGTGTGACCATAAGGTTGTGTGTGTGTGACCGTGAAGTTGTTTCAGTGTGACTTTATAGTTGTTTCTGTTTGACCATAAGGTTGTTTCTTTGTGACTTTGACATTGTGTGTGTGTGACCTTGAAGTTGTTTCAGTGTGACTTTATAGTTGTTTCTGTGTGACCATAAGGTTGTTTCTTTGTGACTTTGACATTGTGTGTGTGTGACCATAAGGTTGTGTGTGTGTGACCTTGAAGTTGTTTTGGTGTGACTTTATAGTTGTTTCTGTGTGACCATAAGGTTGTTTCTTTGTGACTTTGACATTGTGTGTGTGTGACCATAAGGTTGTGTGTCTGACCTTGAAGTTGTTTGTGTGGGACTTTGATGTTGTTTCTGTGTTACTGTAAGGTTGTTTCTGTGTGACCTTGGTTTCTGTGTGACCTTGAAGTTGTTTGTGTGTGACCTTGAAGTTGTTTGTGTCTGACCCCTAGGACCAGTTTGCGGAGTACATGTTCGCTCAGGCCATCAAGCAGGATTACAAGGTGATAACAGAGAACAAGGCCAAGTTCCTCCTCATTCACTCCTCCTCAGGGTTCAAACACTCTCTCAAAGGTGAGACCACTACATGCAAATAAAATAGAAGGCATGTGTCTACAGTGTCTTTTGCAAAAGCCCTGCTGTTGTTTTTTGGTGATTTTAAAATAAAATTGAGAGGGGTAGGGGGGTATGTGCTGGTATTGATCATTATAATGAGATTTAGTGTCAGTGGAAGTGTAAACTGGAATATATACAAGATAAATGTACATTATTATTATTATTGTTACAATATTCTTTTAGATGTCAGGACACCACACACGCAAACATGCACGCATGCACACACACACGCATGTGCGCATACATGCATGCCCATGCACACACTCATGCGCGCATACACACACACACACGCAAACAAACACACACACACACACAAACAAACACACAAACAAACAAACAACTGCAAAGAAAGAAAAGGAAACAAGAAAGAAAAGAAAGTGAAGAGAGGCAAGTCTACTACATGCCAACAGAAATGAAGCGACAGTCATTGAAAAACATCTGTGGTGTTATGCCTGTCTTTCTTTGGGAACACTGGTGTCCCCAGAGCACAGTACCTGGAAAAGACTTGATGTTATCTGTTGACTGGCCTGACCTGTGGAAAAGACTCAATGTAATCTGTTGATTGGCCTGACCTGCTTTTATGTGTTGATAAAGGAACAGTTCTGATGTAATCTGTTGATCAGCCTGCTCTGTTTTCATGTGTTGACAGAGAAACAGTCTTGATGTAATCTGTTGATCAGCCTGCTCTGTTTTCATGTGTTGACAGAGAAACAGTCTTGATGTAATCTGTTGATCAGCCTACTCTGTTTTCATGTGTTGACAGAGAAACAGTCTTGATGTAATCTCTTGATCAGCCTACTCTGTTTTCATGTGTTGACAGAGAAACAGTCTTGATGTAATCTCTTGATCAGCCTACTCTGTTTTCATGTGTTGACAGAGGTGCTGTCCGACCCGGCAGTTACGTCACGTTTAGCCGACGTCAAAGCCACAGGGGAAGTCAAGTCACTGGATGATTTTTATCAGATGTTGCAGAATGATCCAGACAGGGCTTTCTATGGGTAAGATCTTAAAAAAAACACAACCACCCGACTCTTTGTGATATTGTTTAATCTAACCTGTTGACTGTCTCACTACTGTTTGGCTTTGGGGGCATTTTGGGTGGGGTGTGAAAAGTTTAAACAAATCTTGCCTAAAGATGCTTAACATTTTTCAAAAGTTTTGGAGTTTCTGTGTTATGGGAAGAGGTTAATGCAGGTCAGAAGTCAATACTTTTGATTGTTATATGACTACAAACAACCAAAAAGCATTCCAGTCTTTTTCCGCCAACAGCAGATTAATGCATAAAGTCATGAAATGTTACTCGGGGGCAGGGATAGCTCAGTGGTTAGAGCGCCGGACTCGTGATTAAAAGGTCGCGGGTTCGAATCCCTGCTGGAACGGCGGGAGAATTTTCTTCTCCAGGGTCGACTTTCTGTGCTGACTCTTATTTCAGTATCCGTTCCACCCCCGTGTTACCACAGTAGCACGTAAAAGATCCCGGTCATTCTGCCAAAAGTGCAGGTGGCAGGTTACAGCTAAACACGCATACACCTTACGTATGTGGCTTTTATTGAACCGTGCTTCGGCATTGGTCACAACTTGTCCCTAATATGTCAAATGACATCTGAGGACATTAAGCATCAACTCATCATCCTATTTTTTTCTTTTTTTCTTTCTTCTAGATTTGAATCATGCCAAGCATGCTTGTGTGTTTGCACTGACAACACTAACAGCCATGAAATTTTGCATCGGCAGTGGCAGTGTGAATAAGCAATATATGACAATCTTTTTGTTTCCATGGCAGCTGTTGTGTAAGATGCTAACAAGAAGGGGGTTGTGTGTTGGCTGTTTTAGGGTCAGTACAGCAATCTTTGTCTTTCCATGGCAGCTGTTGTGTAAGATGCTGACAAGAAGGGGGTTGTGTGTTGGATGTTTCAGGGTCAGGCACTGTGAAAAAGCAACAGAACTCCAGGCCGTGGAGACCTTGCTCATATCTGATGAATTGTTTAGGTATGTGTGTGCGTGTGCATGGGTGGGTGCATGCATGTATGCGTGTGTGTGTAAGGGTATAGGATCTGTGCTCTATCAAAGTTGTTCAGGTGTGTGTGTGTGCGTGGGTGGGTGCATGCACGTGTGTACATGTGTGTATGTATGCATGTGTAAGGGTATAGGATCTGTGCTCTATCAAAGTTGTTCAGGTGTGTGTTTGTGTGTGTGTGTATACAGGTATGGGATCTGTGCTCTACATTGTTCAGGTGTATGTGTGTAAGGGTATGGGATCTGTGCTCTACATTGCTCAGGTGTATGTGTGTAAGGGTATGGGATCTGTGCTCTGTCAGACAAATTGTTCAGGTGTTTGTTTGCGTGTGTGTGTGTATAAGGGTATGGGATCTGTTCCCTAACAAACAGGTTGTTCGTGTGTGTGCATGTGTAAGGGTATTGTCCTTTAGACATATTTAATGAATTGGTCTGATTGTGTTCGTGTGTATGTTGGGGATGTTAAGTGCATGTGTGTAAAGGTGTTGGGACCTTGCTCCTATCTGTTGAGTTGGTCAGGTGTGTGTGTGTGTGTGTGTGTGTGTGTGTGTGTGTGTGTGTGTGTGTGTGTGTGTGTGTGTGTGTGTGCCTGTGCAGGCATATGTTTTCAAAGAAATGTATTTTATCAACTGGCTGCCTGTCCATTGTCGTGACAGGTCTCAAGACGTCCAGCAGCGAAAGCGGTACGTCGCCATGGTTGACAGTGTGCGGGAAAACGGTGGCGATGTCAAGATCTTCTCAAGCTTACACGTGTCAGGAGAACGTGAGTGTGGGGTTTTCATTTTGGGGCCGGCCACAGTCAGGGTCGGACTCATCTCCACCTTGCTGTCAAACACAGGGCTGGTCTGGGTCCAGGTTTCACTGCACTGTTTTAAACTGTCTCTGGACTGTGTCAAACTGTGGATAGAAGGTGTCCAGCTATCACTGGACTGTCATTTGAACTGTCACTAGACTGTGACAAAGTGTCAGAGGACTGTGTCAAACTGTCGCTGGACTGACATTTGAACTGTCACAGGACTGTGTCCAGCTGTCACAGGATTGTGTTCAACTGTCACTGACTGTATGCAACTGTCACTGGACTGTTTTCAACTGTCACTGGACTGTGTTCAACTATCACTGGACTATGCAACTGTCACTGGACTGTATGCAACTGTCACTGGACTGTATGCAACTGTCACTGGACTGTGTTCAGCTGTCACTGGACTGTGTTCCGCTGTCACTGGACTGTGTTTAACTGTCACAGGACTATGTCAGATTGTTACTGGACTATGATTTTAAATATCATTGGACTGTATCAGACTCTCAGAGGACTGTGTCAGTGTCACTGGACTGTGTCAAAGTATCACAGGACTATGTCAGATTGTTACTGGGCTCTCATTTTAAATATTGGACTGTGTCAGACTGTCAAGGGACTGTGTCACAGTGTCACTGGACTGTGTCCAACTGTCACAGAACTATGTCAGATTGTTACTGGACTATGTCAGATTGTTACCGGACTGTCATTTTAAATATTATTGGACTGTGTCAGACTGTCATTGGACTGTGTCACAGTGTCACTGGACTGTGTCCAACTGTCACAGAACTATGTCAGATTGTTACTGGACTATGTCAGATTGTTACCGGACTGTCATTTTAAATATTATTGGACTGTGTCAGACTGTCATTGGACTGTGTCATACTCTTGATGGACTGTGTCCAGCTGTCACAGGACTGTCCAACTGTCACTGGACTGTCATTTGAACTGTCACAGGACTGTGTTAAACTTGTCACTGGACTGTCATTTGAACTGTCACAAGACTGTTTTAAACTGTCACTGCACTGTGTCACTGTCACTGGACTGTCATTTGAACTGTCACTGGGATGTGTCAGACTGTCACTGATACCTGATGTAATTTTCAGAGCTGTTTTCAGAGCTCTGTACGTTACTTTGCTTTGTGAGCTGTCGTTCCTTACTTCTTTGCTTTGTGAGCTAGCTGTATCTCACTTTGTTTTCAGAACTGGGCCAGTTGTCTGGAGTGGCGGCCATTTTGCGGTTCCCCATTGCTGACAATGATGAGGATTCTGACGAGTGATTCTTGTCTTGGTGATGACTGGATGGATTTCTGTGGCCCTGCCCCCGACATGTGCACATGGTGGTTCTGCTTCTGGCCTGTGCGGTTTGTGTGCTGGAACGTGTCCTGTGAGCACCTTGCCCCACTCGCAGTGATAGACTTGTCTCAGGGGCTTCTTTCTCTGTTGCGAACTGTAAATGTACTAGTTCAGATCCCCCCCCCCCCCCACCCCCCTCCACCTCCCACATTGTAACTGTATGGATCTTTCAAAACGGTTGGGGATGGGAGTGGGGGCAACATTCTTTGAAAGTTTGTGAGAATATGTTCTGCCATTGTCAAGGCCATGAAAGTCTGTGAAAATGACTAACTCAGCTGAGGTCTTTGAAAGCTGGTGAATTTTGACTGCTCTCATCAAGCAGGCAAGCCAGAAACTTTCAGATTTTGAGAATACATAGCTTTGTCCTTTGTTGATTATAATATTATATACAAGTGTTTTATGGTTTGTGTAAAGTATGATCATGAATTGACAATACTCCGACATCTGAACTGTGCAAGTGACGGGTGTGCATGCATTACATGGGGTGAGTTCAGTTCAGTTCAAGATGGCATCAATGTGTTTGGAAAAGCCCATATGCGCTCTACCCCATCTCTCGGAAGTTTCCCAATGTTGCCTTGAAATGGTTCATGGGGTGAATTCAAGTCAAATAGGTGGGTAATCTGTCAAAAGCGATCTTTGAATTTTTAGATTTTTTGAATTTTTAGGTTTGTAGCATCCCTGAGAGTGGTGCGGCGATGCAGACTTCAAAGTGTGAGGCTTACGGGCCGTGGAAGAGGGCTGCCCCAGTGAGAGGGATGTCTGTAATTATTGTAAAGTTCCTGCAACCGCCTGTATGGTTAATTTATTTCTCAAAATAAAATGTGCAATCAGAACAACAGTGTAGTAATTTCTTTCACAGTGTTTCCAACAGTCTGCTCTCTCTATTTCAGTTTTTCTCGGTCTCTGTGTCTTTGTTTTTGTGTTTGCATTGCAGTCCTTTGTAGACCCTGTGTGTGTGTGTGTGTGTGTGTGTGTGGTACCTGTCTTTATATGTGTGTGTGTGTGTGGTACCTGTCTTTATATGTGTGTGTGTGTGTGTGTGGTACCTGTCTTTATATATGTGTGTGTGGTGCCTGTGTGTGTGTGTGTGTGTGTGTGTGTGTGTGTGTGTGTGTCTGTGTCTGTGTGTGGTGTTTGTCTATGATTGTGTGTGTGTGTGTGTGTGTGTGTGTGTGTGGTGCTTGTCTATGATTATGTGTGTGTGTGTGTTGCTTGTCTATTGGTGTGGTGCTTGTCTATGTAGTGTATGTGTTGCTTGTCTATGTGTGTGTGGTGCTTGTCTATGTGTGGTGCTTGTCTGTGTGTGTGTATGTGGTGCTTGCTATGTCTGTGTGTGTATGTGTATGTGGTGCTTGTCTGTGTGTGGTGAGTGTGTATGTGGTGCTTGTCTATATGTGCGAGTGTGAGAGACACCCAACCTAGAGGATCCTGTAAAAACTGAGTCTGTGCATGCTACTGGCTGTGTGAGATACATTGTATGACACCCTGTGCCCGGCTTCCATTCTTTTGCTATAGTGTATGTGTGTGTGTGTGTGTGTGTGTCATTTATCAGACATAAGACATCAGAAGTTCATTATCTATATCACAGAGTCAGAAACTTGTTTTCTAACTGCATGGCATGCAACACAAACTGCCACACAACCTGAAAAGCTACATACTCCCACTAGCACCAACTCCACACATGCATGCACACCCACACCGCTCAAATACCCCTCTCCTTCCCATACAAACACGAGGCTAGTTAGGTTCTCGCTCGCTCCTTCACACTCTCACCGGAACTGGTAACAACCAAGAAAAAGATGAGTAAACCTTTTTTAATAACCATACATGTATTTTTACATGTTCAGTAAAAAAAGAGAAGATAATACAGGTACATATTGCGACGTCAAGAATACAGTTATCGTATCACAAAACTGCTTTGGTAAGCAATGATACCTGCTCCACATTTTTGAAAGACTCCGGAAGAGATGTCATTCTGATGTCTTCCTGCGAAAGTGCAGCATGCTGTGATCCATTCTAAGGCTTACCTGTCTTTACCATTCTTTGCTTACCTGTCAAGGCCTGTTTGTTGAGAAAATTACCTGGGGGGTAGGGTCAATCGATGGTATGAATCTACAGGTATTCTTTATGGGCAAAACGTTGCAATATTTCCAGTTAACGTTGTTGGGTTTTTCACTGCAGTTTATGTGATGTGTGTGTTGCCACATGCATGTAAAGAAAGACGAAATGAACTTCATTGTCAAATATTCTGACAAAACCAGTTTTCAGTTTTTATATAATTCTGTATTATGCCTGCATGTATGTGAGCATATAGCCTATCGGTAAAGCATTAGGCAGGTAAGCAGAAGGACCTCAGTTCAATTCATAGCAGCTCTCAGTCTGAGACCTCCATCAACTGTATGAACTACACAGGGCAGCTTTGAAACTTTTATCACCTGTAACACAGGGCAGCTTTGAGACCTCCACCAACTGTATGAACTAAATATGCAGGGCAGCTTTGAGACCTCCATCAACTGTATGAACTACACACATGCAGATTTGAGGCCTCCATCAACTATATGAACTACACAGGGCAGCTTTGAGGCCTCCATCATCTGTATGAACTAACTACACAGGGCAGCTTTGAGACCTCCATCAACTGTATAAACTAACTACACAGGGCAGCTTTGAGACCTCCATCAACTGTATGAACTAACTACACAGGGCAGCTTTGAAACCTTCATCATCTGTATGAACTTACTACACAGGGCAGCTTTGAAACCTTCATCACCTGTATGAACTAACTACACAAGGCAGTTTGAGGCCTCCATCAACTGTATGAACTTACTACACAGGGCAGCTTTGAGGCCTCCATCAACTGTATGAACTAACTACACAGGGCAGCTTTGAGACCTCCATCAACTGTATGAACACTACATAAGGGCCGCTTTGAGGCCTCCATCAGCTGTCTGAACTACACAGGGCAGTTCTGAGACCTTCATCAACTATGAACTAACAACAGGGCAGCTTTGAGACCTTCAACTGTATGAACTACACAGTGCAGCTTTGAGACCATCAACTGTATGAACTAACTACACAGGGCTTTGAGACCATCAACTGTATGAACTAACTACACAGGGCTTTGAGACCATCAACTGTATGAACTAACTACACAGGGCTTTGAGACCATCAACTGTATGAACTAACTACACAGGGCTTTGAGACCATCAACTGTATGAACTAACTACACAGGGCTTTGAGACCATCAACTGTATGAACTAACTACACAGGGCTTTGAGACCATCAACTGTATGAACTAACTACACAGGGCTTTGAGACCATCAACTGTATGAACTAACTACACAGGGCTTTGAGACCATCAACTGTATGAACTAACTACACAGGGCTTTGAGACCATCAACTGTATGAACTAACTACACAGGGCTTTGAGACCATCAACTGTATGAACTAACTACACAGGGCTTTGAGACCATCAACTGTATGAACTAACTACACAGGGCTTTGAGACCATCAACTGTATGAACTAACTACACAGGGCTTTGAGACCATCAACTGTATGAACTAACTACACAGGGCTTTGAGACCATCAACTGTATGAACTAACTACACAGGGCTTTGAGACCATCAACTGTATGAACTAACTACACAGGGCTTTGAGACCATCAACTGTATGAACTAACTACACAGGGCTTTGAGACCATCAACTGTATGAACTAACTACACAGGGCTTTGAGACCATCAACTGTATGAACTAACTACACAGGGCTTTGAGACCTCTCTCAACTGTACCTCTGGCTGAGCATGGGTGCAGTGGAAAAAGGAGGATGCTGAAAATGACAGGAACAAAGGAAAAGAATTGTTCTGACAGGTAGGAGCAATAAAATGGATCACAGCTTTAACTGATTATTGGCTATACTGAATACAGGTACAATTCCATGCATCGACATGGTGGTATGTTTAATCAGTGAATCGTGCAATACGACATTTATGCTTATCCCTGCCCCTTCCCAACTTCTTAAATTATTTCACTTGACTGATGTACTTTGTGTGTGTGTGCGTGTGTGTGTGCGTGCGTGCGTGCATGTGTGTGTGTGCGTGTGTGTGTGTGTGCGTGTGCGTGTGTGTGCGTGTGTGTGCGTGTAAATTTGTGTGGGTGCACATACATGTGCTTGTGTGTGTCATGTAGGTCTTGCCTGTGTAGTTTCTTGTGATTTGAATTGCTTGTAGTCATTGCTAATGCTATTGCCGTTTTTCGCTTGCAGTATCTCATTCCCTCACATCTTCTCTGACCCACCTCCTGCCTGTTTCTCTGACCTTCACGCTGCGTACACCCCTTCCAGGCAGCTTCGTTCTTCGCATCCTCCACGTCAGAACAAATAACGCTATTAAGTACTTTACGTCTGAATCCTGTACAACTTGCCAAGCTCTATTTTGATGTTGGAGGTTTGCGCCTTATGCATATTTTATTATTATGAACTGGACTCTGCTCTGTGACTGATCTATTGCAGAGATTACCAAATATAAGAGCACTTGAAAGGCATCACGCAAACACAACAACTAAGACCAGAGTCCCCTCCAGTAACTCTCACCTGGCATGCAAGTAAAATACCAGATGCATGAACTTTACCAAAGGTACATGTTCAGGTTATGTCCCTTGTATTTACTGGCATACCACACGAGAGTTACTGTAGGTGACTCGGGTCTTTGTCGTTTTTGTATGACATCATTTGAGCGCTAATTAACTCCCTTGTCTGTTGATTCTGTGCAGGCACTCTGGGCATCCTTCTGCAGCTTCAGACTTTAAGAACATGACAGTTAAAAAATAGTATTAAGTATAAAAATCTGAAACAAGAATGACTGCTAATGTGCTAGCATTCTGAAACAAGATCCAAACACATCAAAGTTATCAACAAATTTAAAAACAAACAAACAGCTATTTATTAGGACAAAAATACAATCTGCAAATGAATTTGCGGACTGTGTTTGGGGTTCAAAAGAACATTATTTATTAGGACAAAAACACAAACTGCAATTCATTAGCCGATTGTGTTTTGTCCCTAATAAACAGCATTCTTTTAAACCTTGTATGTGTGGATATTATTAAGTATTGCTTTTGTACAGAATCTGCACTGACTCCATCTTTCAGAATAACTTCAACAGAAGATTTGAGATCATTTTTTTCTTCTTTTTTTTTCCCTTCTGTTTTTGGAGGTGGGGGGGGGGGGGGGGGGGGGCAAAAACAAAAATCTTTTTTCAAGTGGAATTTGAAATGAAAGTGGTTGGAAACTGCCAGAGTGGGGTGGAATTCCACGTCCAAGAATGACAAGGGCTTCTGGTCACACATCTGGAACCATGGTGGTTAAAAAGAGATTCTCAACATCAACAAAAACAGAAATTTGCATGTAAAGACCAGCTAATCTGTGGAATGAAGAGTGTTTTCCCTCAGTAGACCAATTTCTATTTACACATTGTCAATGTTCATTTGTACAGCACAGTTTAATTCCATGTGGACCGCCACGTGCTCACTGCGTTTGGTGAAGATGACGGGAAAAGGGCCGTTCAGAGCACTTCACTGCTCCATCAAAGCGTATCTCACCACACACTTGTTCAGTACAAGCATTAACTACAAAACTACAACGAAAAATGCAAAGCATTGCTGTGACTGATGCAGAGCCATCAGCTGTATAAACCGCACTGACAATAATACTGCGAGGATTCAAGAGACTGATGTTGTTCACACGCTGTACAAGTAAGAATGATACATTCTACGGTATCAAAAACAAACCCAAATGTGTGTTTAGTTACAATGGAAAAGGCTAAATATTAGCATATGTTTATGTTTAATCATAATCAGAGTAACAAATATGGCATAGAAAACTAGAATACTGCTGGCAACATTGAACATTTTGATACAGTTCATTTAAAATACAACACAAATGATATATTCTTTAGCATCAGCAAGAAATCAGGGGGGGGGGGGGGGGGGGGAAGGAGCACTTCTGTTTTCCAACTGACATAAATAAAAGCACACAAGCCCTTGTTCTGAGGTGTATAAAAGCGGTTAGCAAAGCACGGAAATTCACATCTGACCATTGTTCACCTTTCATCAATGCCTACAACTTTGGTACAGAGGCTTATTTATTTTATTGTGTGTGTGTGTGTGTGTGTGTGTGTGTGTGTGTGTGTGTGTGTGTGTGTGTGGAGGAAGGCAGCCTTGTAATACAATGACTAGGCCAGGTGTTGTCAAGAAGCCACTATTTTAGAATGTCCAGGGCTTAATCAAGATATGTCAGGGACAGAACGAGTAGTTCAGAGGGAATTACTGTCCACAATTTGGATTTATGTGGACTCAATGGCAAACAGTAAAAACATGAGATCCTTTTTCTGTCAGGCTTACAAAATCATCACTGTTTCACCCAAGTGGACTGCTGACATGTTGGTTCAATGAATTAAGGTTCCACACAAAAAACATACACACAACTGTTTTGGAACAAGCAACAAACACCCCCTGGCAATGTAAAAAGAAAAAGAAAAAAGAAAAGCAGTAATGTCACTTAAATACTGTCCCCTTATTATGAAGGGAGACAACTGGGGACAAGCATGGCGTCAGCACACAGCCAGTTGACACTTTTGCTTGACTGACACTTTGTCAGGAGAGACAGGTAAGTCCTGTGAGTTATTGTAATATTCAACAATCAGACAGCTTCAGGGAGATTTTTGTTAATACCTGACAAGGTAGACAACTTCAGTGGGGAGATTTCTGTAATACTTGACAAGGTAGACAACTTCAGTGGGGAGATTTCTGTAATACTTGACAAGGTAGACAACTTCAGTGGGGAGATTTCTGTAATACTTGACAAGGTAGACAACTTCAGTGGGGAGATTTCTGTAATACTTGACAAGGTAGACAACTTCAGTGGGGAGATTCTCGTAATAGTTGACAAGGTAGACAACTTCAGTGGGGAGATTCTTGTCATACTTGACAAGGTAGACAACTTCAGTGGGGAGATTCTCGTCATACTTGACAGGGTAGACAACTTCAGTGGTAAGATTGTATTCCACAGAGGGAGCTCGTGCTGTCACCAGCAAGGGACTTGCGGTGATGAGCGCTTCGCAGCAGGTTCACGATCAACGACGTCCAACCAGTCTGGTGGCTGCAAGTGATGATGAGATGATGCTTAACGTCCTCACATGTCATTCGACATATTAGGGACAAGTTGTGACCAATGCCGAAGCACGGTTCAGTAAAAGCCACATACGTAAGGCGTATGCGTGTTTAGCTGTAACCTGCCACCTGCACTTTTTGGCAGAATGACCGGGATTTTTTACGTGCTACTGTGGTAACACGGGGGTGGAACGGATACCGAAATAAGAGTCAGCACAGAAAGTCGACCCTGGAGAAGAAAATTCTCCCGCCGTTCCAGCAGGGATTCGAACCCGCGACCTTTCAATCACGAGTCCGGCGCTCTAACCACTGAGCCACCCCCGCCCCCTAAGTGGCTGCAAAACAGAAGTATGCTCAGAAAACCTGTACCTACAAAATCAGCAAACGAGGGAGTTAATTAGCACTCGAATGATGCAACACAAGTACAGCACTAAAGACCTGAGTCGCCTGCGGCAAGTCTCACCTGGACGATGATGTTTTGCGGATGTACCTCTGGTGGAGTTCATGTACCTTGTATTTACACGTATGCCAGGTAAGAGTTACCGTCGGTGACTCAGGTCTTTGTTGTACTCGTGTTACGTAGTTTGAACGCAGATTAACTCCCTTGTTTGCTGACACTGCACGAGCGCTCTGGGCCTCGTTCTGTTTCAGATTTGTAACTACAAGTACAAAAGTTTGAATCAAACTTTGCAACTCAGGAAATGTGCCCCATTTTTCACACTGCCACCACATGGCAAACAAGTATTTTACGTTTAAGTCCCAACGCCTCCTTCTACTTCCAGCTCCAAACAATGGATTATAAAAGCCACTAGTGCTGGAGCTGTTCAGTGTGCGCACAGATGTGAATGCATGCAGCTGCACATAGGATGCTGTATTAACGTGGTAAGAGAGTGGGCACTGAAAGCTGACTCATCTATACGAAAATTCCTTGTCCCATGTCAAACCTGCATCAGCAGCGATGCTTAAACGACAGCTACATCCCCACCCCAGCGCTGTTGAAGATGCTGCTGCCGCTGTGATGAGGATGAGGATGACGATCAAGATGATGACAACAACAATGATGATCATAACATTGTCCTCCTCCTCATCATGGCATCATCACAAGGATGATGACGACGGCGGTCAAACGTGATTCAGAGAAAAGCGTCTTACCTGGCGCCGCATCCACGGCCGGTCTCGCCATCAAAGTACTCGTAGAAGAGCAGCAGGTCACTGAAGTGGGGGTCCTTGGTGTAGCGCTCGTCTTGCCCTGAATCACAGCAAACAGCGTGAGGCCAGCCACTCACCATGGCAAGTCTGCCACTCACCATGGCAAGTCTGCCACTCACCATGGCAAGTCTGCCACTCTCGGTGACAAGCCAGACACTCTCAGTGGTAAGCCAGCCACTCTCATTGACAAGCCAGACATTCTCAGTGGCAAGCCAGCCATTCAACATGGCAAGTCTGCCACTCTCAATGACAAGCCAGACACTCTCAGTGACAAGCCTGCCACTCTCAGTGACAAGCCTGCCACTCTCAATGACAAGCCTTTCACTCACCATGACATGCCTGCCACTCTCAATGACAAGCCTCCCACTCTCAAATGACAAGTCTGTCACAACCCATGACAAGCCTGCACTCTCAATGACAAGCCTGCCACACAGCATGACAAGCCAGCCATTCTCAATGACAAGCCAGCCACTCTCACTGATAAGCCAACCTCTCTCAATTGCAAGCCAGCCACTTTCACTGGCAAGCCAGCCACTCACCGTGACAAGCCAGCCAATCACTATAACAATCCAAACACTCAGTGACAAGCCCGACGCTCACCATGACAAGACAAGCACTCACCATGACAAGCCCGACGCTCACCATGACAAGACAAGCAC
>CAUZXP010000083.1:0-7500 GCA_963584105.1 Alviniconcha strummeri
TAGGATCAGCATCAGGTTATCGGGGATCTCATGGTCCTGGGTATGATATAGAATAACCGCATCGATTTTCTTTTCTATCTGGCTTCTGGAAGACGGGCTTTTAATATTAGCCTGCTGTTTACGGTACTGGATAAAACGTTCCAGGTCATCATGCAGATCGGAAAAAAATGCATTGTTAATATGATCTTCCTGGTTGGCCAGTTCAACAATCTTATTCAGTTTAAGGTATAAAGGATTATTACGGCTGTCTTCATTACTGCTGATACCCAGGGATGCATCGGCAAAATCTTCCAGAAATAGTCGTGCTTGGTGGTGATTATTATCTATAAAGATATCGTCAATCAGGGCAAGGTGAATAATGGGAATCGTCAGTTGTCTAAACAGATGGATGACTGTAGGGCTCAGGTTTTTATTATTGCAGATATGATCAAACAGAGTTTCAATAATATCAATTAAAAACAGCCTTTTATTCTTAAGTTCAGTTGTTTCTGAAGAGCGGTTATTATCTGTAAGTATTTTTTCCCGTATTTTCCGGGCAATAGAATGACTGGAGTCATCCGGCTGATAATCATGGATTGATTTTTTAATATTAACAACCGCCTGCACCAGTTCATCGGTACTGACATCATACTGGTTATTATTGTAGGAAGAGGTCATCAGGCCGGAAACACCCTTATCCTGTGCCTCTATATAAATATCCTTAAGTGTCTGCAGACTATTGTTTTCGGCACTGCTTCCTCTTGTGTTTTGCCCGGAAGCACCATAACCCAAAAGCGAGCTGAGCTGAGACGATGAATTCTGTACTTGGGTATTAGTGGTTACATGGCTGCCTAAATAACTGTTCCGAAATGGTGTCCATATAAATGGAACTTAAGCTTTGTTTATCGAACAAAGAAATTAACCAAAATAACCTGATCAAATAAAGCTTAAGTATGAATAATATTATAACGGAACTGAGCCGTCCTGTACGCCGACGGTTAAAAAAAGTCGTACAATTTAATACAGATGGTAACTACAGAAGTCGAGCTGAAGCTATTTTACTCCTGCATCAGTGCTACAGTAGGAAACAGGTTTCCCAATTACTGAATGCCAGCCGAACAAGCATAAGAAAATGGGTACAACGCTTTGAACAATTTGGTGAATCAGCCCTGTTTCCGGAAAACCGTGGCAGAACACCCTATAGTATCAATGAAACCATTAGTACCCGTTTACTGGAACTGTTTCAGAAACAGCCGAAAGAATTTGGATGTTTTAACTCAAGATGGACTTCGGAATTATTAACCCGGCAGGTCAACGAGGAATTTCAGACCCATATTCATTCTTCTACTATCCGGAGGTTATTACCTAAACCGGGTATAAAATGGAAACGAGCCAGCCCGACACTATGCATACAGGATAAGGAAAAATCTGGCCGGTGCCCTGAATGCTAAAACAGGTCAGGTTGTCTGGGTAGAATGGGAAAGTAAAAATTCATTCCTGTTTTTACGCCTGATGGCAGAGTTAAGAAAAAGATACAGGCAGGCTAAAACCATCCGATTGATAGCGGATAATTATGTTATACATAAAAGCCAGATAACGAAAACATTTCTGTCCCATAATAAAAAGTTTGAGCTGATATTTCAGCCAGCCTATCACCCCTGGGTAAACAGAATAGAGCTATTATGGAAACAGTTACATGATACCGTAACCAGAAATCATCGACATTCAACAATGAAAAGCCTGATGGAAGATGTTAGAAAATTTATGAATAATGTGTCCCCGTTTCCTGGTTCTGAAATTCAACAGAAAAGGTTATAGGGTGGACACCTTTTAGGATCAGCTATTTAGCAGTTCAAACCAAAAAATTCCATGCCCCCTTCAATTCCCTAAAACCTACCCCCTATACTCCCCCGGAGTTTCACATTCCACCGCTACAAATTCCGGTTCGGCACTGTCCAGTCGCATGGCAGTAAGACTGCCGCCCCAGAGGCAGCCGGTATCTAGGGCGAATACATCAGGCTGGCTGGTATGGCCGAACAGTGTGGACCAGTGACCAAAGATAATTTTTAAATCTTGACTTTTTCTGTTCGGGACTTCATACCAGGGAATATAACCTTCTTTCTGACTGCCAATAATGCCTTTGTCAGTAAAATTGAGTTTGCCTGATGGTTTACAATAGCGCATCCGAGTAAAACTATTTGTGATAAAACGCAGACGATCCCAGCCTTGTAGGGAGTTTTTCCATTTACGGGGTTCATTACCAAACATATGGGCAAGAAATTCCCGATAATTATCACCGCTCAGCACCTGTTCCACTTCATGAGCACATTGTTGGGCCAGCTTTAAATCCCATTGCGGCGGTAGGCCAGCATGTACCATGGTATAACCCAGTGCTTTATCGTGGTGTAGTAGGGGTTGAGTACGCAGCCAGTCTATTAGCTCAGTTCTATCCGGTGCATTGAGAATATTATCCAGAGTATGGTGCTTAATATTTTCACAGCCTTCTGATAAGGCCAGCAGGGTTAAATCATGGTTACCCAGTATGGATATAGCATGCTCCCCGAGGTTTTTAATAAAATGCAGAGTTTCCAGGGACTTGTCCCCGCGATTAACCAGATCACCGGCAAACCAGAGGGTGTCTTTATGCGGATCAAAAGCAATTTTCTCTAGCAGAAATTCCAGGGCATCAAAACAGCCCTGGATGTCGCCAATGGCATAAGTAGCCAATAAACTATACCTTTGTAACGTTAATGATTAAGGTTACAGATAATAGCATTTATCACTCATAACTGGGAGCACTCCCTGGGAGTGCGGGCATTCTACCCGCGAATACCGATATTAAATACTATCATCAAGTAGAGATTTTACAGATGACTGAACAGACCATCCCGACTCAATTAACCGAACCATTAGCTAAAGCCCGAGACAAATTTACCCGGACCATTTCCGGTACGGTTCTGGAAAACATGCCGGAGCAGGGGCTGCAATACTGGCTTAAAGTTCTGGTCTGCAGCGATTATGTGGAACGCCAGCTGATTCATCACCTTGAAGCCATTGCGCAGCAATGGGCTGATGGTCTGTACCATCGTTCTGTTGAGGCGGATGAAATGGCGCAAATGCTGTCTCAATCCCTGCAGGCGGTTAATACGGAACAGGAGCTCTATAAGGTACTGCGCCAGTTTCGCAATCAGCAGATGGTGCGTATTACCTGGCGGGATATTAATGGCCTAGCGCCGTTAAATGAGGTTCTGTCTGAATTAACTGAACTGGCCAACTGTACTATTCGCCAGGCACTGGACTGGCTGGACAGGAAACAGCAGCAGGAACTGGGTACTCCGCTGGACAGTGCAGGCCGGGTGATCCCCCTGGTGGTTATTGGTATGGGTAAGCTGGGTGCCTATGAACTGAATTTTTCTTCCGATGTAGACCTTATTTTTGCCTTTGCAGAGCATGGTCAGACGGTTAACGGACCGCGCAGCATCAGCCATAATGAATACTTTATCAAGCTGGGACAGCGTTTAATCAAGGCGCTGGATCAGAAAACGGCCGATGGCTTTGTGTTCCGGGTGGATATGCGCCTGCGCCCCTTTGGTCAGAGCGGCCCGCTGGTGGTGACCTATGGTTCCCTAGAAGAATATTACACCACCCACGGCCGGGAATGGGAGCGTTATGCCCTGATTAAGGCCAGAATGATTACGGGCGAGGAAGCGGACCGGCAGTATCTGCGTACTTTGTTAATTCCCTTTGTTTACCGGCGCTATATTGATTTTTCTGTATTTGAGTCTCTGCGTGAAATGAAGTCCATGATTGCTCATGAAGTCAAACAGAAAAAGAAAGAACATAATGTCAAACTGGGTGCCGGCGGTATCCGGGAAATTGAGTTTCTGGCTCAGGCCTTTCAGTTACTGCGTGGCGGTCGTGATGAGCGTCTGCAGGAACGACAGGTTCAGAAAGTACTGGTTTATCTGGGTGAACAGAACTTGCTGCCGGAATTTGTGGTAAATGAATTACTGGAAGCCTATGATTTTCTGCGCCGTACCGAACATCGTATCCAGCAGATCAATGATCAGCAGACTCATAATCTGCCGGATACGGATTATACCCGTGCCCGTATTGCCAGGGGTATGGGCTATGCGGACTGGGACAGCTTTGTACAGGACCTAAATGTTATCCGTAACACGGTGCAAAGCCATTTTGAACAATTGTTCCAGGAACCGCAGGCTGATGACGGAAAAAATATTGATGATGAAGTACAGGGGATCTGGCAGGCCGGTTTAAGTGATGAACGTTCTGCCGCCATTTTAAACGAACTGGGCTATAGCGATGGCCAGGAAATTGTTCGCCTGCTGGCCAGTTTCCGGGGTTCCAGTCTGTATAAAAAAATGTCCAAAGAGGGCACCAGTCGACTGGATCGGCTAATGCCGCTGGTATTAAAGGCTGTGGCTCAGGTGGAAAACAGTGAAACCACCTTTAAACGCATAATGGATGTGATTGAGAGTATCTGCCGCCGCTCAGTGTATATGTCATTACTGGTGGAAAACCCGCTGGGGCTGTCACAACTGCTCAAACTCTGTTCCGGCAGCTCCTGGATCACTCGCCTGCTCAGTCGTCATCCAGCCTTATTTGACGAACTGCTGGATCCCAGAATTCTTTATGCCCCCTTAAACCGTGAGCACTTATTTGCTGAACTGGAGCAGAAAATACAGGCTGTTCCACTGGATGATCTGGAACAGCGAATGGATGTGCTGCGTTATTTCAAGCAAAGCCATGTGCTCAGAGTGGCGGCAGCCGATGTTGCCAGTTCAATATCTTTAATGAAAGTAAGTGATCACTTAACCTGGATTGCTGAGGTGATTCTGTATTTTGTACTGCAGACCGCTTGGCATGATATGGTCAGCCGGTATGGTGAGCCGCAGCTCAAGGATCTTGAGAAGGCCTGTACCGATCAGCCGCCGCAGTTCGGTGCCGGGTTTATTATGCTGGGCTTTGGTAAACTGGGCGGTATAGAGCTGGGCTATAGCTCTGATCTGGATATGGTTTTCCTGTTTTCTAATGCCTATAACGGCGGTCATACCAATGCTGAAGCAGAAAATTCAAGGGAGGTGGATAATCTGCAGTTTTTCTCCCGCCTGTCCCTTAGAATTATGCATATTTTACAGACCCAGACCCCGGCTGGCACCTTATACGAAGCCGATATGCGCCTCAGACCCAATGGTAATTCCGGTTTAATTGTTAATAGTTTTAAGGCATTCAGGGAATACGAGCTGGAAAAAGCCTGGACTTGGGAACACCAGGCTCTGGTTCGGGCCCGTTTTGTTGGCGGGGATGAACGGCTGGAGGAAGATTATCGTGCCATCCGTCAGGAAATTTTAAGTATTAAACGGGATCCAGAAATCCTGAAACAGGAAGTACGGGATATGCGCAAAAAAATGCGCGAGGCGCTGGTCAAAAAGAAAACCGGAATGTTTGATATCAAACAGGGCTTTGGCGGCATTGCCGATATTGAATTTATGGTCCAGTATCTGGTATTAAAAAATGCGGCTCAGCACCCGCAGTTACTGGCCTGGACGGATAATATTCGTATCCTTGAAACCCTGGCTGAAACCGGTATTTTAAGTCGGATAGCAGTGGATGAACTAAGCCAGTGCTACCGCCAGTTCCGCGCCCGCCTGCACCAGCTCAGCCTGCAGGAAGTCTCCGGTGTGGTTGCAAAAGAAGAATTTGCACAGCAGCGCAGAAAAGTTCAGCAGTACTGGAAAGAGATTATGGAGTAAGTAGTTCAACCTGAATAATACCGTTTTAAGCCTGACATCAAGCCAGGTTTAAAGCGGCTGATTGTTCTGGTTTGATAAAATATCCCATCAAACCGGAAATAATTTTGAGCCACAAAAGCCGGAGCTTATTGAGGATCTTTCTTAAGTTATGTCCAGCGGCTACCATAACCACATTAATGGCATCACCGACTGCACCTTTGAGGTAGCAGCGGTCTAAACGGCCATCGTTTTTCATATGACCGATTTCAGGCTCAATCGCACTGCGCCGTTTTAATGCCTTTTTAATACTTCGGGTAACGCCTCGCTTCTGACCTGAGATAAAAACTTTCGTATCTTTTACTTCATGTCCACGATAACCCCGGTCAACAAAGCACTGTTCCGGCTGTACGGCTGTAAACTGTTTTATTTGTTCCAGTTGTGGCAGCAAGGTATGTCCATCATAAGGATTGCCCGGACAGCTTTGAGCACCAATAACAAAGCCTTCCTTGTTGGTTACCGTGATACTGGCTTTAACACCAAAGTCATAAGGCTTATGAGCTTTGCCTTTACTGATACACTCGACTTCCGGTGCATGTAAACTGTAAAGCTTGTTCTTACTGTGCTGCTCCTGCTCAATTAGTTTCTGAGCCTGTTTTAGAGCTACTTCAAACAATGACTGAATATCGACAGAATAATTGGGCAGTTGTCGTTCAATATCCCGTTTAACACGACCTAAACGGTATTTCAGTTTATTGTTCATTTTCTTCATGCGTTTAAACTGTTTTGCATGTGCATAACGACTGGCCATTAGTACATATTGCGGCCCAACCCGATTATAGTTCTGGCGCAGTTTAATACCGTGCTCTTTGGACAGTTTAATCAGGTTTTCTCTGGCTTTGTTCAGGAGCTTTGAATCGGTTGGAAAAGCGATGTTCTTTTCCTGTACGGTAGTATCTACCGTGACTCGATGGCAGTCATGTCCTCGACCACACGCTTCATGACAGCCCGCACATTACGTGGCTCAATCGTGTTCAGCCAGTCGCGTGTCTCCACACTCTTTCTCAACATCTGTTACACAGAGATATGTATCAAATCACATACACATACAGCAAGCTAATTAAAAAGGAGGAGGAAGAGGGAGGGGGGTGGGGGGAAAGAAGGGGAAAAAAACAGAAAACAAGGTGCATGACTGCATATGTCAGAAAAACACACAAACAGCTGTCTCACTGATCTGAATTCATAATAGCAAAACATAAATAACACATGCCTCCCCCCACCCCCCACCCCACCATCCTCCCCCCAACACACACATACCCCTCCCCGAAACTCTTTTCCATCGCTTTGTTGTAACCATAGCACAATGCAGCTGCTGTAGCATTCCACAGCTGAACACTCTGGGGTACACCCAGTATATACATCCACAAATACACTCCACAGACAAAGACATTCCACAGCTGAACACTCTGGGGGATCACCCAGTATATACATCCACAAATACACTCCACAGACAAAGACACTCCACAGCTGAACACTCTGGGGGATCAGCCAGTATATACATCCACAAATACACTCCACAGACAAAGACACTCCACAGGGCAAAGGCTTAGGTCTGGGCCTGTTTTGTAACAAAGACATTCCACAGGGCAAAGGCTTAGGCCTGGGCCTGTTTTGTAACAAAGACATTCCACAGGGCAAAGGCTTAGGTCTGGGCCTGTTTTGTAACAAAGACATTCCACAGGGCAAAGGCTTAGGTCTGGGCCTGTTTTGT